>MU400625.1:0-126336 GCA_022578965.1 Xylaria sp. FL1777 | reverse complement strand
TAGTATTAGTATTTTTTTAGTAATACTAATTTAGTATTAGTAATTACTAATTTAGTATTAGTATTAGTAATTACTAGTTAGTATTACTAAATTACCAACCCTGGGTACAACACATGAGGTAGGTACACTAGCAGTGCCATGCTTACCTGTCTGACGCACCTATCTAAGGTTCAAAGCCTTATGTATCTACTTAAGTAAGTACCTTACATATGTACTTATGAACTATACCTAGACAGTTTTTAGTCCCGCGTCTACTAGAACTTCTCGAAGTTTCGCCTCGTTACAAATGCATGCGACCTGCAAATATGGCTGCACCACGACCACGGTAGCGACCCAAGGTAGGCGTACCTGAGATGTTAGGCTGGCTATGTTGGTAATACTTGGGAAGGTGACCCCTGGCAGGGATTCCGATGCGTAAACCAAGACACAGTTACCACCATCAACATCATTATCATCACCGTCCATTTCCTATTCCTTCTCGGGACATCGGACATCGGACATCAACCATCAAACAGGCAGAGAGACAGACAGACAGACAGACAGACAGACAGACACACAGACAGACACACACACACCCAAATCTACGAGGCTGACCCCCCATCCTGCCATGTGTGCCCGTGAACCCCAACAGCTGGCATGACCTACTCTAGAGAATACTTTGTCTGTCAGACCAGCCTTTTGCTATTGGACCAATTGATTGCTTGACTCCCTCCACCAAGACTCTGATCTACCTAGGTAGACGGCCTTGTCTGAACTCTTTGTTCGCTGCTACCAGACCGTCTACAGACAGCCCATAACATACCTCAAGACGCATTGCATCGACTCACCACTGTGCCTCCGAATCAGCGCTTTATCTGCTACAACGGCCCCCGAGCAAACAGAGCCTTCACCGAATCCCCTCCTTTCTGCCCTCTTTTCGCCCCCTACTAGCTACCTTCCGAGCCTCGACCTATACGCCATCAATCATCGCCAGTTAGCCATTGTGTTCACGTCCGACCGGCGAGCTTGGCGTGGGTTGTACCGAACTCGGCAGCGCCTCATCAAATACTCCTCTGTATCTGACCCCCCTCAGTTCCTTGCTCCCCGCCGACTCCGGCGCCGTCAGCGACCCGTTCGATCCTCCCACCATCGTCGCTGTCACGATGGCAAACCATGATGATCTCGAGCGAGCCGCAGTTTTAAAAGCCGAGGGCAACAAGTATTTTCTGTTGGGCAATTATGTCGCGGCCGAAAGTCTGTATTCCAAAGCGTCAGTGTGTATTCCGTGATTCTGCTGCTGCGTAGATGTTCATGCCCATAACTAGCCACCACTGGTCTCTCGTGGGTGGTCTGAGTCTTTGCCGCGGTTAGCTGACCTTGCTCTTCTCCGCTAGTATAATTATAGATAATACTAATTATACCCTCTATACGAACCGCGCTATGTCCCGACTACGCCTTGAACTGTACGAGTCTGCCACCGCGGATTGTCACACTTGTCTTAAGATGAGCGGCCCAAACAAGAAGGCACACTTCATTCTCTCCCAATGTTTACTAGCCTTGAACGACCACGACGCCGCACTCGAGAATGCCCTGATAGCTTACCGCTTGGCCTGCGAAGTGGGTGACAAGGCCCTTGCACCTTTGACTGCCCAAGTATTGCGATGCAAGAAAGAACGCTGGGATGAGATGGAGAAGAAGCGGTCTCGTGAGGGCCAGGAACTCGAGAGGCAACTCATTTCTCTCATCGAGCGCGAAAAAAACGACAATCTCGCTCTCTGCACCGATGAGATTGAGCGAATCGAGGTTATCCAAGAGTGTAGTGAGAAAATAAGTCGTCTCCGAGCCACTTTCGAGGCTGCCAGGGCAACGACAGAGAAGAAGCGAGAGGTGCCCGACTGGGCTATCGATGACATTAGTTTCGATATCATGGTTGATCCTGTCATGGTATGTGATTCATCCCTGTAGTAGGAACGGACTACGAACTAAAATGCGCAACAGACGAAGACGGGCAAGTCTTATGAAAGAGCCTCTATTATGGAGGCTTTACGGCGACAACCAATTGACCCAATTACCAGAGAACCTTTATATCCCGCCGAATTACGCCCAAATCTGGGACTTAAGCAGGCTTGCGAAGAATTTCTGGAACAGAACGGCTGGGCCGTTGACTGGTGATGGCAAGGAATAATAAATCCAATCCAACCAGGACGTCCCCCTAAACCAGAAGTAATCATTAGCCGCGTCTGGCTACATCGTACAACAACTGTTAAAACGTGCCGTTTTGAAAAGCGAGTAAAATGACAACCAGGTATTTCATCAGCATGTTGGCGGTATTCGTAAGAGTTAGTTTTGCATTCAACAGGCGTTTTTGTGGCACTCGACTCTATCTTCGCAGGAATTAGGATACCTTTTAATCTTAACTCTCAATAACGACTGACGACCAAGCTAAACCGGAGCAAAAAAGGAAAGAAAGAAAAGATACGGAGGCTTCCTGCTCAAACCTAAATTTATTATTATTCCATGATTTTCATTTTTCTTGTGGATTTCACGCATTGGCTTTTCGGGTGTAGTTGAGGGAACAGGTAAGTTTCCCACATTCTTTCTGGGTAGTTTGTCATAGGCGTAGGTAAAGAGGAAGGGGGTATTACTTACACTCTGACTCCGGCTTCGGCTTGGGGAGAGTGCGGAGTGGAGGCATTGGGGATATATCACCTATCCACCCGTGTAAGGCTAGACACGGCTTTAGGTAGAAACGGCTACTAGAGTACATCTTAGCCTTCTCTATCTTTACGTGCGTCTAGTGTAAACACATGTGAAAAATAAGGGGAAGGGCCAGTGACAGCGGATCGTAGCCCAATTCCCCCGGAGTCCGGAACGGAGCTGCATCTCCTTGATTTGATCAGTTGGTTGTCTGCTCCTCAAAGGGCTCTGCCATATTGACCCTTTAACAAGTCGCAGCCGTTCTACTTTATTAACTATTACTTCAGATAGACATCTTCAAATAGTTTATGTTCAGTATGTACATTCCCCTCTGTCACGTGGAGAACGACCACGAATAACAGCTGTTAAGATAACCAGTGGCCATGACTTCATCGCCGTCTACATCCCCATTCCCGCTGAGCCCAGTTGTCCCATTCGGCCGGCCAATGCGGGAAGCACACTTCGCATTTTCTCCAGATTATACGCCAATCAACCACGGATCTTACGGGACATACCCGTCATCAGTGCGTGAGGCACACGCAGCACTACGTGCCGAAGTAGAGGCAGCACCGGACAGGTTCATCGTGCTAGATTGGCCGACGCGCCTACGCGAGTCGCGCGCAGCCATAGCAAACATCCTGAACTGCGAGACAGATGACCTCGTGCTCGTGCCCAACTCCACAACAGGCTCGGACACCGTCTTCAAAAATCTGAAGTGGGAGCCTGGCGACGTGATCCTCGTCTACGAAGTCGTATACGAAGCAGCGCTCGCCGGCCTTTCCTGGCTGGAAGAAACCTTCGGCGTCCGCGTTGAGGTCGTCCCCCTAGAGATCCCGCTGACAGACGCCGAGCTCGGTATGTGCCCACTGGAGTCATTTTCTTCCCTTTCTAGTAACCTAATGACTCCCAACATGTCTCGGGAGTATGCATCAGAGGTATAATATTTACCCAAAAGAGTAATTGCTGACTCCAGCGAGCATAGTGGACGCCGTCGTAGGCGCCGCGAGGCGAATCAACCAGAACCTCGGCGACGGGAAAGTCAGGGAACGCGTTCGTCTAGCCGTCGTCGACACGGTAGTAAGCATGCCGGGCATGCGAGTCCCCTTTGAAACCCTTGTCCCGGCTCTGCAGGCCGAGGGGGCGTTGGTCCTCGTCGACGGCGCCCATGGCATCGGACATGTCGATATCGACCTCGCGGTGCTCAGCCCGGATTTCCTCGTCACGAGCCTGAATAAGTGGCTTTTCGTCCCGCGGGGCGTCTCGGCGCTGTACGTGCCCAAACGTCACCAGGCACTCATCCGTACGAGTCTTCCGACGAGCGTTCGCTTTCGGAAGCATGCTGGCGAAATTGGGGAGGATAGCGAGGCATTTGTTAAGTTGTTCGATTTCGTTGGTGAGTAATTATATATGCATTATAAGTTTATACACAGTACTAGTGTATATTCGGTGTGCTGTGTGGCTAGCATTTTGACTGAATCTCATTTAGCTTCTCACGATATGACGAATTTCGTGACTGTCAAGTGTACGTAAACCACATCTCCACTCCCCTTGCCGCAACAGCACATACACACCCACCTCGCCCAAGATTCCTAGCCCACTAATCGCGATGATTAGCGGTCCTAGATTTCCGCGTCCAAATCTGCGGTGGCGAGGACGCGATCCGGGGATACTGTCGATCCGTAGCCCGAAAGGGCGGCGAAGTAGCTGCTTCGATCCTCGGGACGGAGGTAATGGACAGTCCGAACTCACGAATGCGCGAATGTAACTTCGCTAACGTGCGGCTACCCCTCGAAATCGCTAACAGCGATGATCTGGGTGCCGGCGGCGAAGGACTGGGTGCAGAAAACGGCAAGATACCTCTCCAGCACAGCGGCAAGGTCGTCCAGTGGTTCAAGGAAAAAGGTGTCCGCGAAAGTGGGTTCTATTTCCAGACGGGCCCCTACCGTGGTGCGTTCTGGTGGCGCTTGAGCGGTATGATATATGTAGAGGTGGAAGATTTCCGCAAGGGTGCGGAGGTCCTAAAGGGGCTTTGTGAGAGGGCCGCGAGGGGGGAGTATCTTGAGAAGTAGAGCTACAGCGGTTTTCACAACTACTGATCTTCTTGGGTGTATATAAGGTGGTTAAGTATATACCAGGACCTTAACGATGTGACCATATGATTGCTGCTGACTAATTTCACTGATATCTGATTTGATGGTGTTTGTAACTAGTTCTGAAGTTCTGAAGTGGCCACCTCGACCAACGACCCCTTCTCCTTGACGATGACATCTGACTGCGTCTGGATATTACTTTTCAGTACCTCTACATTATTTTCTAATCCCGTATGACGGCGCATCTTACTGACCGAATCCCACGAGGCACACACAGCCAGCGCGCGCCGCATTGAAGTGCTCAGAAACTCCAGTCCGCACACGAAACTCGCATTAGTCCAGCCGAAACTACAAAATCGAATCAGATATCATGAAGGGAAAAGCATCAAGTCAGTATCAAGCACTTACCCTTCGCGTGGATATCCCACGAATTCGACTCCCTGGTTACCATATTCCACGTCGACCTTATGCGGGTCCTTCTTACGGGTCATATCATACTTCTCGCAGACAACGCCGTTATAATCCACAAAGACCTTCAGGATCGTGTACAGCCAGCGATACGCCAGCCGGGCCGCCTCAGCAGCATACCCGTACCTCGCCAGGCCCTCCCAGGCAAGCATTTGGTGCGGCGCCCAGCCGTAGGGGTAGTCCCACTGATGCCCGTGGCTCGACTCGCCGGTGCTGGTGGCGGCGCTGCTGGTGGCCAGACCGCCGCGGTACTCGAACTTGGGCAGGGCCCTGGACACCACCAGCGCCGCCTGGCGCGGACTCGCGATGCCGCACCATAGCGCCCACAGACACGTCACGGACTCGGAGGTGATCCGCCGCCGCGTCGTGACGTCGTAATCGAAGTACGACCCGCGCGCCTCGTCCCACAGGTACCTGTCCACGGCATCTCTACGGTCGCGCGCCCTACGCCGCCAGGTAGCAGCCCCAGCGTCGTCCGCGGAGGTCGAGAGGAGGAATCCCGGGGCGATGTCCAGCGTGCCGCTGAAGACGTCGTCGATGGCGCCCGCAATATCTGTCTCGTACTTGTACAGGCAGAAGTTGAGGTCGGTGATGGCGAGGTTGGCGGCGCGGCCGTCCAGACGCGTCGACGTGTCGTGGCCGGACTCGCGCACCGCGCGGTCGTGCTGGAGGTATTCCTCGAGCGCCGGCTCCTCGATCCGCGCGGCGTTGAACTGCTCCGTGAACTCGGCGATCGTCAGGCCGCGGCGCTCGGCGAACGGGCGCAGCACCGCGTCGAAGTGCCCCGGCTCGACTTCGCTTGGGATCCCGAAGCCGCCCACGGGGCAGTACTTGGACAGGCCGGTGGCGGGGTCCAGGCGCGGCGGCGCCGTCCACACGCTATGGTACTCCTTGATGGCGGCCTGGATGCAGAGGCGCAGAAGGTCCTTGGCGCCGGGGGTCGTCTTGGTGGCTGCGTAGAGTCGGAGGGCCAGATCGGTTAGGAAAGGCGGCTGGGATCGCTGCATTAAGTATGAGCGGTTGGCGTTGGGGATCAGGCCATAGTGCTGGATTTCAAACACCCAGTTTCGCAGGATGCCTTTCACGAGGTCCGCGCGGCCATCGCGGAGGAGGCCGAGCCCCATGAAGTAGCTGTCCCAGCCGAAGAACTCGTTGAACCGGCCGCCGGGGACGACGAATGGGACGGCTCTGCTTGGGGAGGTTTAGTCAGTGATTACCGTTGGTGGTGAATATTATTAATTTCCCTTATCATTCTCGTGGGGGATGTCATGAGGCCTTAAGAGACTCCCACGTACTTACCTAGACTCTTTCAAGCCCGTGTCTACGTTCACATATTCCTCTGTATCTAAAGCCAAGATTCCTGGATTCTTGAGTATATTTCTGTAGACATCTGTCGTAATCTCAGGTGGCAAGGAAATTACATGCAGATCCAGGCTGGGTCGTTGGGTTGCAATAGCGTTGTAATATGCTAGCTGCTTCTCAGCTCCGTGGGGGACATATATGATAGGCGTGCCGCCCCAGCCAGGGATCTTGGTGTCTTTCACCGCCAGCTCAATCACCTCGGCATCGAGGCGTCTGGTGAGGGCATTCCAGAACCGGTCCTTGATGTACCTCTGGATACGTTCGAGGGGGTCTTCGTAGAGAATGGCACCGTCAATAACACCGACTCTTTCCCCTTTTTCCAGTGACGAGGTCAATTCCTCTAGAAGGATGGAAACTGCGCGGTGTCCATAAATACGAGCTCGTAGATAACCGCCCGAATCGAGCGTGCCGAGAGATATAATCTACCTTATTAGATACGCGCTGCATAACGGTAGGTTGGGAAATGAACCTTGGGCCCCTTATCCTCGATGGTAATGTGGTGATCTCCATCTGTATCTTCCAGGGCTAGTAGTCTCTCTAAGGTATCTAGTACATCAACGATGAGAAGCGGCCGAGGTGACGCGGCCTGCAAGTCGTCTTCCGTTGGGGTTAGCACTTGACTCGACGCTGGCTCGTTCAAAACATACACGTACCTTGAGAGCCCCATGATGAACTTTTGTAAGCGTCGTGCGCTATTCCTTGAGTCTTCTGATCCCCGTGCGAATTGGTTAGTCAAAGCGCCACAGAGAGAAAGGTGTTCGATCACAGTTGCACGGCAAAACCCGCCTCGCCTGCGTTTCGGGGTCCTGGCTTCCATTTCTTTTTTCAAAAAAAGCAATATCTTACCAGTTCAGGGTGACTATATCTTCGGCGCGGAGGCTTCTCGAACGGCGCCATTGTCTAATCAAGGGTCTGGATATTCAGTTCCTGTCGACCTCTTATTCGGGAATACGACAAATCTGCTATACCAGCATTCATAGCAGGGGGCATGAGCGTTTTTCGGCTTAACAAATTCCTTTTTTCAGGCGATCACCCCTCACCGACTGCAAGAGTATCTACATCTGCAGGCTGACTGCGTACCCATGATTACAAGGGTATAAATGGGCAGAACTACTGCGTAGATGCAGAATGATGTGATGAAGGATAGCCTCGCCGTAGCCGAGATTCTTCGCGTGGATTGGGTATTCATAATCTTTATCGATGGTAGAGATGGTTGCCACGCCTCGGAAGATTCCTATTGGAGATGCTGTCGCCGGGGCAAAAGCAAGGGGGCGATCCAGGGTGTTCGAGGTTTTGGGGGCGGAAATCCCACATAATGCAATGTAACACGGGAATCCTCTTGAGACTCTGAACAAGTCCAAATGGGCAGACCAAATTATCTAACATGGCTATGGTAGACTCTACGGTATTCGCTTAGTTCTATCTACACCAAAGTTTCAACAAATACACACCACCATTAGCAAGATGAATTCAAAACGAGGTCTCCTGCTTGTCCCATGGCCGCCTCAAAGCACTACATACTCAGACATATGGACCGCCTTATACCCAAGCATACAGTCAACAATAAAGCACATCCATAAGGCAGAAGATACATGCAAAACTTGTGTATTAGAGATAGCTATTCCCATAACGCGCATAAGCGAGGCCGCTCAAAGTCAGCAGGATCTCTTTAAGCGCATTAACTCCCTAGTAACCAATATCTACCGTCTCATAAGCACGATATGCAGAGAGCTCAAGATCCCGCACGGCATCCTTGACGCCCGAGTTCTCCTCGTGCAAGATGACTTGAGCCTAGGTGAAGAAAAGACATACCCGTTCGGCGTCATCGACTACGCCGCCCTGGCGGTCTCGGACAGGCCTTGGACGCATGTGTTCGCCGTCGAGAGTGAGTCAGGAGAGGAAATTTTCAGGAAATTTAGCGCCGTGGCGCGCGAGTATAGTTCACGTTGCGACGGCTTGTTCGCGGGTGTACGGCGCGTGGCTTCGGGGATGCAGGTCTATGTCCCTGCGTCGTCCGCACCTATATCAAGCACCACCGACTTCGACTCCGACACTGAATCTGTGACCATATTAGAGTCCATAGACCCGGAACGACTAGACAGCCCACGCCATATAGTTGTCGTTATCAGCGGGGACATCCAAGACCAGTTCCACGACAAGTATCTGCTAACTATGGCTCTGTTTGGGATTGGCATGTTCGCGATGGGGAAGAAGACAGAGCTGGTGGTGAGATCAATGATAGACGCGATAGAAAAACCGGAGTGTGTCTCCGTAGTTGTGAGCAAGGGGGTGTTGGACCACGATCTGAAGATGCAGATATGGGATTTCGTTGCAGGGACACTAAACGGGACGCCCGCTAAGCAACCCGACGATGAACAAAAGCTGCAGCTAGAGTTCTACACTTGTGAGGAGATGAACAAGAAGTATGCAGCTGGTATGGTTAGTACGCTTGTTGTATCTGACGCCTATAGTAGCTTTCCCAGAAAATGGGCTGCGCTTAAGGGGAACGCGTCCATTATACTCGGGTCTGCTGAACCCGTTCATGACGATGTTGATAATTAAATTGATTTTTTTTGACTATATGGAACGTTGCATTATATGGCTATGATAACAACATGGCGAAGAAGTACTGAAGAATCATATTCTCGGTAATATGATCCCTCCTTCATGTTAGTATGAATGAAGTTCTTCTAGCGCTTCATCATTTGATGGTGTGTTCTATTGTACTTTAGGTAGGTATGTTTAAACAACCCCCGGCGGTTACACGAATGACTGCGGGAAGGAGGTGCCTGTCTACTACTTTAGAAACAGATAGTTCAGTTCATCAACTAAATGAATCATTACGATATAAAGAGAAGAGAGAAGGGGGGGGGGGGGGGCAGGAGTAATTTTATGCCAGAGCCGGGAATCGAACCCGGAACCCTCCGCCCCCGTAGGGCATGGATCTGCGCAAGCTTCACCATGCGTCACCTCGGATGTTACCTTTACACTACTCTGGGCTTACTTGTTAAACGTTGTGTCAATAAGTAAACTTAAAAAGCATGATCATTAGAATATCAGGGCACGTCGCAGTCGTGGCATCGAGTGGCATCGAGTGGTATCATCGCCTGAGCCGTCGGGGCCCTCCGATTCGGTTCCGGTTCGGCATCTCATCAGCTGAGCTGGTCTAGTCTTAGCTGGTCCAGCATGGCCCAAGCTACTTGTCATTCGAACATCCTGAAGATAATCGTTAACGGTGAAACCTTCGTCGCGGAGGGAATTAGTGGCGAACTGTTCCGTTAAGTGACTAGAAGGGGGAGGTAGATCTATCGATAAATCCTCAAGGAAATAGAAAAACTGTCTAAGCATACATACTTGTATACTCGTAACTGAGCGCAACGGCAATAGCAACAAGACCTGGCGATTGAACGAAGCCAACTGTGTTGGCGCATTCGGATCCGATCCAAAGCATAAGTATAAAGGCCAAAACCTCCCAACTACGGTGGGAGGTGGAAAAGCGAGATGACAGAGGAAAAAGCTAGACGTACGTACGACTAGCGAATAACACAACTAAAACAAGTCAAATAATTGACTCTTTACTTGTTTTAGTTGATTTGGGTCCTAATTTTGGCGTATTTAACTGATTTGACTGGCTTTAATGTGTTAATGCTAAATACAAAGCGCAATAGATTGTTGATAGCTTGCTACAGCGTTAAAGCCCTTAAAGATAGGCGGTTAGAGTGGGCCAGAGAGCAGACGCGCACGTGACTAACAACCCCCTGCTATTTGCTGTAAGCTTATGTGCTAGCAAGAAGCTGGCTACATTCTCCATCACAAACGCTTCTTGATGGGGGGCGCATATCCTCGGTCGTTGGTCTTGTGCACACGTTCGCCAGAGCTTAGTCCAGCAGCAAGCGCCGTGGCGACTGAGCTTCTCATACAAGGGGCGTATCTAGCAGCACCATTTTTTTAGAACCCGTTTTTCCTTAGAACCGCAGAGCCAATTAAACCCAGCCATTACTTTTAACCCGGTATCGAAAGCCGTTAACTTGGTTATTTTCAAGTCCAGGTGCGTTCTGGAACCGCCAAGCTCCCGCAAAAGAATTGCCTGAGTTCTTGTATGACAGGCAGCCCATCGAAATTTTCCTCGCATCCATTCACGTCTACACTACGGAATTCATAAGTTAACTTGTCGGTAAAGAAGTTGAATCGGCGGGCTTGTTGACCGTGCATGTTTATTCATATATGCTATATATACACTCAGGCCGGGTTCGGCTCAACTGCAGCTAGATCAACCCCATATAGATATCTTGCCATTAGGCACTTCTTTGATTAAGCTGGAAACGACGACATGGTTACGCGTTGAAAAGCAGCTCCAGGAGTTTGGGAAAGTTCGGCGACCTGTTGCACTAGCATTAGCGTATCTGGATATAGACTGACTCGAAGTCATTTCTACTGCGAGGAAATGAATGAAACTCACCCGAGTCCTGAAACAGGATCCCATCCCCGCGCATTCGGAAATCCCGCCGACTTGTTGCATCCTGGATTGTGGCCTACTGTGACATCGTGGAAGACCTCTGGGTGGGTATACTAGAATTCAATGTCGATCAGTCGATGCCATTGCCCATCCGAGTCGTGACTAGCTTACCAGGATTGGATGCAAGAAGCCTAGTGTGCTTTTGCCTGCCTTAAGACGGGCCTCGTTGATAAGTGTTATCACCGAGGCGAACACGGGAGACGAGAGCGAGGTGCCTCCGATGAGCCTCCACTGCCCACCCGTGAATACAACCTGACGGTCGCCAACTGCGGCAACATCCGGATAACCACGTCCACCGCGGAAGAATACCCCCTTGGTGACCGACGAGTAGTTGCCGTCGATGACAGGGTGATCATAGCCGGTGAAATTTAGTGTCGACTCGACTTGGTTAAGATAGCCGGCGACGGCCGCGCGCTGGTAGCTGGGCCTTTCGAAAATTTGACTGAACCCGCCCCCGCTGGCAAACCGCTGCGTGGCCACCTCGTCGAGCGGTTCGAAGGGCTTCTCGGGCCCCGTGGCGGTCGCGAAGCGGTTCCACTCCGTGCTGCCGACGGCGAGGACGTAGGGGCAAGAAGCGGCCGAGTGCGGCGAGAAGATCTGGCCCTCTGCACCGCCACACTGGTTCGCCGCGCCGACGCCCACGTCGCCGGATGAGGTGACAATGGTTGTTCCCTGGAGGACTAGCTTCATCCACTCGAGGCACTGGCGTTTGAGGTACGAGTCGGGAAGCTCGCCTTCAACGGTGTGATAGGAGATAGAGATCACGTTGGTAGGCTTGTAAACACCGCATTGTAACTGGCCCTTATACCCGCCTGGATTGGGGTCCGGATACACGGGATCGAGGCATGCTGGATCTGTGCAGTCCCCGGTTTCGCCGAATGCGCTGAAGTTGCAGTAGCTTCCGTCTATTGCGTCGAGGAACGCTGCCGATGGGAAAGTTTTTATCAGTCTCAGCCGACAGCATCCAATATGAGGCACGGTTTGACTCACTGTTCCAGAACCCCGGCAAGTTGTCTTTCGACTCGTAATACTGGTCATCTTGCTGGAACAGCACAGTCCCCTGGGGGAAGATCAAAGGTATCGCCGAATCAAAGTCAAGAGCAGACTCAGCTCCATCTTCCACGTTAGTGAAGTTGGAAGGGTCCTCAATTGCACCAACTGCGCCGTCTATAAGGCGCTCCTCAGGATATGTTCCATTAGGGATATGCCTGTTGGTTTCGTTACTAGCCTGCTCGAGCATGCATGGAATTGCCTTGGGCGAATCGCCTTACGGATAGAGCGTGCTGAAATACACGTCGAGGTCAACTCTACTGTAATGGTCGTTCTCACCCTCGAAAATGCCAAGCTTATTCCCAGGAAACGCTGAAGTGCCCTTCGGGATCGAATACTGAGCTGCGTAAATGTCAGTACCTGTTATCAACCAAATATGACGGTGGGCACCAATGCCGACCTCTTGTGCATTCGGCAGTCACGTAGAGGCTGCACGTGCTGCTGTTGGGATGGGGGAACCCTGAGAGAAGAGTAACATCTTCGTACACGTCGTTGGCGCGCTTGCTGATGTCTCTACTCGACTGCATCTGTGCCGTTCTAGTCCGCAGACGAATACCGGGCGTAATATAGTCGATATGTTCTTGAATATGTCTAGGAACGTGGTATTCCTCGGTGGAGATATCCTGGGTTCCCGACGAGTGTTCCCAGATGAAATACTCGGCGTACAGAAGGTTTTCCACCTCATCGACTGTCGCATCGAATTGAATCCACTGAATAGCCACGACAAAATAGCCTGTAAGCTTACCAACAAAGTGAGTAAGTCTATGGGGCAGAACACACTTGCTTGTTGGTAGAATGCCCAATGCGTTCAGCAGCAATGCCCGCCGTGGTGAGCCACTCAACGATGGCATTTACAGTGGATTGTACAGGCGCGAAGAAATCGATGACTTCATCTGCTGTCATGTGCCTCCCGTAGTTTGGGGAGCCGGGGTTGGATCTTCATAGTGTGTTCACTAGTACCTCCAGCATAATTTGACACCGCGGTCGTGGGCGTTGCTTACATGTCCAGAAGCTTAGCTTGTCCAGCTTCGATATTGCCCTGTTTTATCCCAATTCGCATTGGAATAACTTTGGAGCCTGGCAATTTCGCCTTCTTGTCCCAATGCCGAGACCAATGCGGTTCATGGCGCTCGTGAAGGTCATGAGTGGTGGGAACGGGCCTCTTCTGCACGGCGGCCTCGACGCGGCGGGACACGGGATTGGCAAGTGTCTCGAGGGCGAAGCTGCTCGCCAGTGCAGCTACAATGTACGGGAGAAACATCGTTCAGATACTCTGCTAATATGCAGTAGAAAGCATCGATGAACCAGTGAGTTCGTGGATGAGGGGTACTCAAAAGTGAGAGAGAGTGCAAAGCTATTTACATATCTTGATCCTATCTACTATGTCACCATTTATGAGGTTTAAGGTGAGATGTTCCTAAATATTCCAAGATACTCAATTAGTGCTTGTAGGTTCTAGATAGCACTGCCCGGATGCATACGAGGGCAATTGACCTTCTTAATCCAGTCATAGTCAGTCAGGGGTGATAGAGTCCCGCCATCTGGTTGGCCAGATTCGGCAGCGAACTGCATATTCGCTGCAGGAGTACCGTAGTAAAGAAAGAAAGCTGCTACGGTATGGGCGATCAGCAGACGGGCTGATTTGTCAACTTTTCTAGGTGGTGCAAACGAGTAAGAAAAACTGAAGGTTTTTAGTACCGCAAACGTATCGATCTCAAACCATCAAATCTGACACTGAGGTAGGTCCCGTGATCTAGTCTAAAGCCTGGCAGGAGAACGGGTGCACGCCAGCCAACGCCCCGATCTCCCGGTCGTCCGGTGTTGGCTCCTTGGATGTTCACGCTGGCAGCTGTACGGCCAAGTGTATCTAACAACCACGTCAAGTCAAACAATCGGTGTATGATTGAACTTGACTAAACTGATCCCTTTTTAGTGACTATTGATTAGTTCGAGAGAAATCTGCAGGCCTTGAAGGTTCTTGGAAGTACCTGCAATATGTTCTCAGTATCTTGCTTCTTTAGCAAGGAAATCATTCTATAGCAATGCTTGCGGTTAACGAGCATCGGAACGAAAGGGCGTTTGTTACAGGGCATTAGTTTAATAGAGAAAACATCTCCTTTTATCACATCAAGTGCCCTAGCTGAATCCGGGACGGTCCCTGTGTTAAGCCTTCTCTTTGAGTTGATTATAGCGCAAACCTCGCAGAAGAAGTCCTCATCCTTCAGGCTGTCAAGTAAGGGCATGCTCTCAGTAATATAGGCTGTTTTCTTCAGCAACTTGATGCCCTGGTGACCCAAGCGGCAGTGCCATAAGTGGACTTCCTTCAAAAGGATATCGTACTCCTCGGAGCCTGTTTTGGCGTGTTAAGGAGCTTCCCTGATAAGAAGAGCAATAGTGGTTGCCATGGTATTGAGAGGGCGCTGCTTAATAGGAGTCATGCCAGCGTTAATAGGAGTAATTCGGTCAAGCTGCTTGCGTAAGTTGACCCCTTTTACATCAAAGTAAAACGCATTCTGAACGAACTCCAAGGTAGCAATAAGATCATCATCTCTATCATAGAGCCTTAATCCATTAAGGCAGCCACCTCGTTAGTAGTCTAGGGCTCCAGAGATAATGTTGACGTTGAATATAGAACGTTCTTCATATCGATTTGAGTGAATTTGGGCCCTTTGGCCCTAACTATATAGATAACGGTGCCAATCCCTTGAGGGAAAAGGACTCCTCCACCAGCGTGGATGGGATCAAGGTCGGAGCGAAGCTCGAGGGTCATGAAGATGGCCTTCTCTTTGTTGAAACTCACTTGAGCTCCTGTATCATAGATAACAGGGCTCTGGCGAGGATATTCTTGAGGCTCTGTGATATCGCGATGTTGGAGGCGATATGTAGTGGCCTGCCCTTGCTTTCACCTCTCCTCCCATCGTTCGGCTTGTTGTTCTGACCTGATGATTTATCATGGCCAGAGCCGCCAAGTTGATGAACATGGTGATCTTTCTTCCGCTTCTTCTGATGATAGTGTGGGTCATTGAGAGCAAGCTCCATGAGCGTTGAGATCGTCATTGGAGGACCTCGGAGTGTGTAGTGTGTAGTTGCTTCGGATAGGCCGGTGGCTACACGGTGGCCTGCGGGGTCGCACCGCCACGCACCGCCACGACCCGCCATGATGAGTCAGCACAAGCTCTCGTGCCGAGTTCCTAATATGGCTTACACTATCATCATCTTACACTGTCATCATGCAAGCCACCAGATTACCACAACAATATTACCACAACAATACTTCAGGTAGGCACATCTTCGCGTTGTGCCATACTGTAGCCGATTCTGCGACATGTGCCAAGAGATGCCGTTAGGTCTTCCCGTTTTGTGGTTGAAGGTCTGCGTTGTGCGGCCTCCGTCGAAGCACTCGTAGTCCCATTCAATCTCCCCTTCCTTGCTCCGATCCACCGATGCATTGACGCCTTGATATCCAATACTCGCCGATGCAGCCGTCTTGATCGTCTTCTTAGCACGAGCAGACGACTCGTTCCATTTCTCCGGTTCACAAGGGGCCCATACAATAACTTCAGGGTCCTCGCCGCGTGTCTTGTCCTCGTCCTAGAAGCTTAGGCCAGCTTCTACTTAGGCTTGCTTCGTCGCCTCATCACTTCGGCTGATAGAGACAAAAGTAAATTTGAGCACCACAAGCGTCACTTACTATACGGACTCTTGATTCTTGCCGTCCCTGTATCCATCAACCCACAGGAGACGCTGAACAGATATGCGGGAGCCCGACCTTTCTGTCTTCTCGTAGATAGGGACACCATCCTCGGGCACATAAAACTGCGTCCTTGCTTGGCCTTGATTATATTCGGGATCTGCCTCCAGATCTACGTATAAATCCAGCGCGATTGGATCCGACACGTCTAAGTCCCCGTCGAAGTTGACAACACCGTCCTGGTAGACGTCGCTCATCTCGTCCAGATTAATCCAAGTGCAATTTTCAGGAGAAGGGATCGCAACCTGTTAGTACTATAACTCCAAAGTACACAGATCTATGTTGAAGTTATATCCATAATAAGAAATGCGCTTAGTCGGTACGAGTAATGATGTTCGATATTTATACCTTAGTAGTGTCTTCGGTTAGGGACCAAATACTACATTTATTCTTGGCAGTCTCTACGCACACATCATGTAGTTAGGTGAGGTTCATCTACAGGTACAGCCAGACTCATGTGCCACTGCATTCTTTATTGGATACCGCAGCGGTAATTACAGGGGGCTCATAAGCCTTGTTAGCAAACAAGTCTTGTTTAGTAGACAAGTAGTCTTGTTGCCCTTGCCAAGCCACACGCACTCGGACAGGGTAATCAAGCATGGCTACCTTCTCTATCCCTGATCATGCCACACCCCAAAATCTACCTAGATACCCATGTAATCTCGGCCAGATATGGGATCGTAAGGCCCTCACTTTCATCTTTCCCATAGTCTAATAGTAGCAATACCACCCCTCAACCCCTTCCTCCCCAATAGCTGCGAACAGTCTCCCACAAGCCATGATTTCCCCTTCGATCTCAAAAATTTGGTTCTCGTTGGGCAAGCGAAATTCAGGCGGTAGCACCGAGTCTTCTGTTGTCACGCCGCCAGAAAAATCTCAGGGCGATCCCACGGCGGCCCCGGGAGACCCCAGCGGAGCTGCCGACGAAACACGACCGAGACTCGGCGGTCTCGGAAACTTGCCTATCAACATTTCGATAGGTGAAGCTAGCACACAAGATCATATCGCCAATGATGATCTTGCGATAGCGTCAGTGGACCCCAACGTAGCCGCCAGTATCCCAACAGTTGTAACTGATGGAGCAAAAGTCGGAGCAGACGCCGAGAGCTCGACAGTCAAGATTACAATTAAAAAGACCGGCACGGAACAAAGCTACTCTACTATATCGTCCCAGCATTCTAAGTCACCTGCTAACCCTAGCTGGATTGAGGGGACTTCGGATCTACAAGAGTCGACACCTATTCAAACGGTCAACAACCAACAAACAGAACCTTCTGTTGTCGAACGCGAAAAGACTGCGCTGTTATGGGACACTGCCTACGACAATCTTAAAAATCATCACGCAGACCTCATATCTAGATATGAACTGATTATATCAACCATCTGCAGGGGGAAAGAGAAACTGCGAGTTGATCAAACAGATGCTGTGACAAGAAGATCTCAGATGGCTAGTGCTCTTAAAATGTGGCTGAAACAAGTCGATCAAAAAGTTGTAGGCGATGGAGAATTCATGAATGCACTGTCTGGCGCTCAATCTTTAGGGGGGGTTATGGGAAACCTTGTTCAAGGGTTGCCTTGTACATCTCTGGGGTGGTTGGCCACCTGTTTGGGGATTCAGGTGCGTGAAGCTATTCCTGCTGTTAAAACTAGCGATTGATATTCTAACTCGGTTATTCTGCAGGCCACTATTCGGCACGGCCTCGCTCCAGGGACGACTCATTCCCCAGCCATATATGTTGCTTCGAGAATGCAATGGTACCTCCGTCTACCCAGGCTTATACCAGACAACAGAAAGACAGATGATAATTCGGGTATGACAACTGAAGATTCTTCTGGAACGGTTGCCCAGCACGCCAGGACATTTGAAATCGCCATAATCGATCTGTACACAGCCATCCTCCTTATCCAAATCCTTGCTGCATGCTCTAGTTCAGAATATGTTTCACTCCCACCTAAGAGCAAGAATTCCGAAAACACATCATTTGAGACATTTCATAATTGTCCCACGGAACAGATTGTTGTCGAACTAGAACAACGCCTGCACATGTGCCTAGGTGGGATTGAGGTGGAAGCTCAACTGCGTCAACTATTAAAATTTGCCCACCTACAAGAAGATATTACTGGCTCTACGGATGAGTTGATAAAGAAGCTTCAAGTTCACAAGCCTATGAGCCGTGACTGGTCTTTCCTAAAGAATCTCTCATGGTGGGAGGATCCTGGTAATATGGACTTTGCAAGTACAAGCAACTGTTATCAAGTATTATGGGTAACTGGCGACGATACTAGCAAAACAATCTTCCTTCACTCCATAGTGCAACAACTTTTAGACCCAGGCTCATTGTCAACATTGGAGCCGAGGACGACTGTTGCGTACCTTTTTTGCGATAGTGAGTTGAAGTCTCGACCAAGCAATTCCACTTCAATAGTCCGAAGTCTCATTTGGCAGGTTCTTCAAAGCCAGCCATCCCTTTCGAAACATTTGGAACACAAGCTATCAGTGATCGAAAGGAATTATTTTGATGACTCCGAGGAATTTTACGCTCTATCGACTCTGCTCTGTACATTGCTACAAGACAATGAGCTCAACATGACATATTTCGTGCTTGATGGCCTAGAAGAGCTCTGTGGGGAGTTGTCGGGTAATACACGAGATCCCTACAAAGATGAATGGGGACTAACAGACATGGTACGGTTGATTTGTGCAAGCTCACGATTGTCTAAACGAGTCAAGTGGCTAGTGTCAAGCGCTAAGGATGTGCGGACTACCGCAGGAAGACAAGTCGATAATGAGCTGTGCCACGATCCGAAGATCCCACCGATCGATGATGCTTCGCACGACCTTATAAGCAATGGAGAACACGTCAAGAAGATAAAGGAACAAAAGACAGAGGATGCTGAAGACCAAGAGAATAGCACCCAAAATGTTGACACAAATCACAATGCTCAAGATTCTCAACCCATCCAAATACACATTAAGGTTTCAATAGGAACCCATAATAGTGTACGTCAGGCCGTGAATCATTACACGCATTTCAAAGTACGCAAGATGGCTAGCAGGGCCAAATATAGTGAGAATCTGCAATCGCAGGTCAAGCAAAAGCTGCGGGATTGTTCAAAAGGGAGTTTGCTATGGATTGACCTTGCCTGTGACATTATCGAGTCCAAGGGTGTACCATGGAACGCGCCCCATATTCTCGAAGATTTGAGTTCTGACGTGACTGATTTGTACAGTCAAATGCAGAAAGAGCTTCAAAGTCTCACGGCACAGGACAGTGAGTTCTGCCAAGATATTCTTTCAACTGCTTCAATAGCTTTCCGCCCGCTATCTTCCTTGGAGCTTGCGAATCTTGTAGATTTGCCAGCGGAAGTGGACTTGGAAGTCATAATAAAAAGAATGTGCTTCGCATTCTTAGAGATAGTGGATGGTAAGGTATGCTTTAAGCACTTGGCAGCCAGGGACCACCTACGTAAGAATTTGCAGAAAACACACACCCTACATGCAAAAGTTGTTAGACAGTGCCTAAGGACAGCTCATAATGTCCAGGATCATCCAAAGCTAGCCAATTACGCAACGATATACTGGATCAGACACCTTTCGGAAACTGAGGTTTCTCAAGCATCTGATGTGATAGAGTCGGTCAACATGTTTCTAAAAGAACATTTCCTACAATGGCTAGAGGCTCTTGCATCACAACAGCTTTTGTACCAAGCCCAGAAATATATGCGAGTTCTCGAGGCTACTTGGACTAAGAAAGTGGTCAGTGATCCCCGATTGTTTCATTGGGGGACAATATTCAGATCGCTAAACTTGTGTAGACTGAACATGATTTGGACTATACCCGCGAAAATGGAGGTATCAACAAGCCAGGCAACCTAGCTGCCGCGGCCCTTCTCCGCAAAATCCAGGGCGCCATCTGGTTTCTTGATTACCACCATGCTATGCCTACTCTAGAAGGGCGCAGTCCCAAACATACCCTTATATTCTGCCCCGACGTAGATGAGCTGAGGGACTTACTACCCTCAAAAACAACGATCCTGGGCCTTAGCATAGCGCCAGTAATCCCATCAACTAGTCGAGAACTTGGAATCTATATGTACTCTCAAGTTTTCAAAGGGCACTCGGGGCACATTAAAGACTGTGCCTACTCGCCCAACGGGCGGCTCGTAGCCTCAGTTTCCACCAAAGACGAATCACTGAGACTTTGGGACTCAAATACAGGAAAAGTTCAACATGTACTAAAGGCTCCTGACTTGCGATACGGTATGTCGCAAGTCGTGTTCTCTCCCGAGTGTCTGGGAATGCTGGCGGTCACAGATTTCTCAAGCATTCAACTCTGGCATGTCTCTACAGGGGGTCCCGCCAAAACATTAAACCCTCTAGGAGTCGAATCAATGAAACACATCGTCTTTTCATCAAATGGAGAGTATTTAATTGCCGTTACATCCGAAATAGTAATTAGGTGGCATCTTCCGTCCTTCCAAGAGAGTGTGTGGATAAACTTAAACGTAAAAACGGCAGCGGACGACATTATCCACGCACGCTTTTCTGGTGACGAGAGCCTACTCGCACTGGTGACACGGAAGAATCACATAGAAGTGTGGGATACCAAAGAAGCTAAAGTGCGCCATCGTTTGACGAATCACGAAGATGATATAAATGACATTTGCTTTTCTCCAGATTCGGCTTTGATAGCATCCTGTTCTAATGATTATACCGTGCGAGTTTGGAACACCAAGACAGGCGAACAGATGTGTATGCTTCCCATTAAACCGGATTTTGGACACTCTGTGGCTTTCTCCCCTGATGCACATCGTTTGGTTTGCGGCTCTGGCCGCAACGTTCAAGTATGGAAAGCTATAAGATCAACTGCTGGCGTCGGGTCATATGAGAGGGAGCACATCTTTAAGGGACATGATGGAACTGTAAACGCAGTACGGTTCTCTTCCGACGGACGTCGCATACTGTCGTCATCAAACGATAAGACATTGCGTATTTGGCGCATTGGTAGGGTCGAACTAAATCTGATGGCGAAGGACGACACGAAATTGATCCAAATGCAATCCACGATAGACAGCCAAGATACCCTTCGGACAGTGTTAAATCACCATAGTCAACCTATCAGCTTCGTAACTTCCTCGCCCAACGGTAAAGTAGTGGCCTCGGCTTCATACGAAGGTGATATTCTGTTGTGGGATGCCGATCAGGGAACACCCCTACGCACTCTCGCTGGTGGCCACAGTCGTAGTATAAGATCTCTTGCATTTTCACAAGACGGAAAGAACCTTGTATCGGCGTCTAGTGACTATGCTATTGGTATCTGGCATGTTAACTCGGGCAAAATGGTGCGCCGTCTCACAGGCCATACCGACTGGGTTCGGGACGTCAAGATATCCCCGAACGGTGACTTTGTAGCGTCGGCATCTGACGACAGCACGGCCAGGGTCTGGGAGGTTGCGGATAGTCTTAAAGGAGAAGCTATACCCGAGGGGGAAGAAAACGACAACATGGAACAAACTGCCTGTACAACGCTTTCGGAACACAACGATTATGTTTACAGCGTTGCTTTTTCGCCAAATGGACAATATCTTGCGTCAGGGGGGGACGAGTCTCGAATCCTGATTTGGGACCTATGGGCCTTGGGGCACAAAGACGTTGACCGAAGGGTTGACAAGCAATTAAGGCAGCAACAGCAGAATGAGAAGACTAGAAACAACATTACAAAACCCGTTTGGGAGCTTAAAAAGTCCGGTACGCTGTACGATGTCCGTGGTCTCACCTTTGCACCACCCGATGGCGAAACACTTGTATCGGTTTCGACGTCAGGCATCATCTGCATCTGGAAAGTCGCAACAGGGTCGCATACAACAGAACCGCAGCAATGGCAATTTATATCTACCATCAACGGCGACAAGACCTGGCCTGGCCGAGCCTTCCGATTTCCACAATTCAATCCCAAGTACCCTGATGTACTGCTTTCCGAGAATGGCCCCTTGCTGGTTAAGATTTCTTCCTCCTGGGAAAATGCGTCCACATACCCACGACTGGGGACTCAATATGGGGTGCTCAGAGACGATCAAGACCAGATATGGATCACTAAAAACAATAAGAAGTTGTTACTTCTGCCATTTAAATATATCGATGATGATTACATTTTCCATGTGGATAGGAACAGGGTAGTAATAGGGTGCGACTCTGGCGATGTGTTGATTTTTGGGTTTGAAGATGATGTTTCAGGCGCCGAATGCGCTTAACACCTTGTACGCTCATCCAAACGCATAGTTCAGTGAGACACCCTAAACTGTCCTACGCTGAATTGAGACCCATTGGGACTATCTCTCGTATCCAGAAGTGAGGTTATCCAACCCTCGCTTATCTGAGAGGCAGACCCCAGAGGTTAGGAAGGGCGGACTAATTGTATATAGAGTCAAGGACAGGCCCTCAATAGACTTCGTTTACACTTGTCTTTACGCGATTTTCTCGACACCTACCAGACCCTGTTCACTGGCCCATGAACGGATCTCCCGAGCTTCCTCATCCGGTGCATCAATTGCAATGGCATGCCCGCAGTCCATCTTCACATACTTCCAAGGACCTTTCACCATCCCCTTAACTCGTTCAACATCCTCATTTGTCAGAGCACCCATGAGACGGCCGTCTTCCATCAAGAAGTACCTTGCATGTAGAAATAGAACTGGAACATCTATGCGAGCGAGCGTTTCCGCATGGTCGAAATCCTTGCCCATACTTCCATCAACGAAAGCCCGCGAGAAATTGCCGTCAAACTGTGACATGCCGCGAAACATGATCCGTCGCTCCGAGGGCAGGAACTTGAAGTCAACGGGTTTCTCAGGGTGGCGTTTCTGCTGTAGTGCGATGAGGCGACTGACCATATTCAGCAGGAACTTTGGCGGCGGCTTTTCCGACGACATGACTCGATTATCCTTGTTGGTGGTCATAATAGGGATAAGGCAATCGCGGAAAAAAGCAGCAAAGCCTCCCCCACCCGGCTCGCTGGAGCGTGAGAAGGCCTGCCAGACGTCGTATACGCTCGTGTTCATGACGTTGGGGTAGTCGCATCGAAACAGGGGCGGGTCTTCCAGGACTATCGCCTTGACATGTTCCTTGGCGTTGGCGGCCAGCCAGCAAGCCAGCACACCGCCGGATGAGTTGCCGACGACAATGGCGGGCTCACGAACCACTTCGCGCAAAAAGCTCGTCATATCTTTTCCGAGGGCGTTAAAGGTATACTGTCCCGGTGTGAAGCTCGACTTGCCGTGGCCCCGCAGGGTGACAGCATAGATGGTGAAGTCGCTGCTGAGAATCGGCATGATGAAGGTGTACTCCTCCCATGTCACACCCTGGCCGTGAATGAAAACCAGCGGTGGTCTGTTGCTGCGCGGCGGACCGGCGACATAGTTAAGGGTTACCTCGTCGGTTTGAAAGTCCCTCTCCTTAAAACCTGCTCGTTGTAATTTCTTGTCCATATTATTACAGCATTTGACCGGCGGCCAAGCTCAATCGATCAATGCAGGTTATCGAAGTGCCATTGAAACACGAACCTACAAGTTTAAGTTTGGATATCGACATTATTTATATCCTAACCCTTCAGGATTAGTAGCAACTGCATGGTACGCGTTCATGGAGCTCTCTTCCTAATTTCCATCGGCTTTTTTACGTCGCAAAGACCAAAGGCCCATGGGAACTGAAGATCTAGATGGTCCATGCTGGTTAATAAGCTAAGCTGTACAGCTATGGGCCACCCCCGTTTTAAGACTAGTGTACGAAGTAAGTACAGAAACGAAAGCAGAAACTGTAAGCAGCGTCAAATTTAGGCCAGGTATACATACTATGCGTAGTATTTCTAAGGAAGTAAAGAGCTCCCAAGTCATGTACCTAGGTTAATTAACTTCATTCATTCTTAGGAGGGATTACAGTAGAGTTAACGCGGGACTTTCAATGACTGACTGCTCACATGGTAGGTCCCGTGGCATTTTGCCCAGCTAAAAGCGATCTTTGGGGTAGTTGTTGTGAGGGACGACAGGGATTAAGTAGTGTAGCTGGGGTATGATACCGGCAGCTGGAAGGAAATTTACACCGAGAAGCCGTCCTATAAACACTCTTTATATGCTCTACTGCGTATAGCAGAAACCGCTTTTTCAGTAAGCTCCTAAATTTCTACGAGGTCGCCCTGCCCCTCGGTGTTTATCATATATCGGCTACCTACTTGCGTATGGTTCTCAATGTAATAAACTTGTTAAATCTACTTACTCGCATTTCTTCAGGATAGGATGACTGGGGAAGGCGAGGGGACAAGGTGTAGTTGGGGGCCGTTTTCAGTCAGCAATAGGTGGTAAGGGTCTAGATATATCTCGAGTACCTTGGTTTTATTATTATAGCCTGCGCAGAACGCCTACCAACATGTGACCGGCTGCAGCCGCACCAATTGCGCTCGCGAAGATGGGAATCGAACCCACTCTACTCGCGTAGAGAGGCATACCTAGTCACCTGGTTATGGGGTGTTGATCATGTCCCAGCCAACTTTCTATTTTGTTGAGGGTCTAGATATATCGGATGACACCGATTTCTTTTACAAGGGGGATGCGTCTTGGTAGGAATGCAGGCTCCAACGCTGGGGACAATGATGAACAAACCATTAACAGTACCAGTGTATAGTAGGTCGTGATGATAACGCGTATAATAGCATAATACACCTACATGGTAAGTGATCTATTTGGTACGGGGGTGAATGCAGCTATAACGAAACGCTCTACAGGGACATCAGCTTGATGTTCTTTTTATGGTCTTGCCTACATGGGGGCATTGTTTCAAGCTTAAATATTGATGTGATGTAGTCAGGGGTGCTCAGATTATTCGCGTCCCAGGTTCAAGCGCTCTAGACAGCACCCAGCCTCATAATTTAAACACCTGAGAAGCCTCGCAGTCAGCCATGGCACCCATTTGCCTATTTCGTCGTTCGCATAAGCATTGAATTTCGCCTTCCTTTTCATCCGCTTCCATTCCCTAGAAAACCCGGATTATGCATTTTCACTTCTATGATTGGCAAATGTCTTAAACACTGACGGTTCTAGAGATTTGATATACAAAACTCACCTCCTCTCCTATGATATGGATGCTCAGGTGGGAAATACGCATGCGACAGGAGCAGAGGAAGTGCTCTCTCGAGCAATGAAACCCAGGAAAAGGCTGCCCTCTGAAAGAGGGGATCCTCAACAGCGACGGCTGGATGGGAATGTTGATCCTGTCAGCACCTTGCGTATTCTTGAATCCTTCGAAAACAATGTTGCACCTGTATATAAGCTATCACCGAGTACGCAAGGTTGGCAACTTCTTCTTAAGCGCTTTCGCAATGATCACACTGGCACTACGAGGCGACAACAATGGAATCTTCTCCCAATACACGTGGGAGATACGATGTTAGATCCTTTATTAAACATCAAATTTCTTCATCGAGAGCATATTGGCATACACGTCTGTGATTTCTCAGCGGACAAAGCTCAGTCATCTACAGAGCATATGAGGGACTTCGAACGGAGTAAGATCTTGTATAGTCCCTAAGAAGACCTGGTCAACAAAACTAACTTTATAAGTCTGCCGGCAGAAGCCTGAAGATGTCTCTTTGAGATGGATGTAAGGCTCCTATGAATACTCATGGGCAAATTAGCTGACAGGATATACCTTTTTGAAGTCATGTCCCGATTGGACTTGGCATGTTTCAATCTGTACGCATGTTAACGAGAGGGGTAAGTTGCTTACTGACCTGGTTTTAGACGCTCGAGGAAATATTCTTGCATTGCGATCCGGAAGATGTGGAGCGACCACGTACATTTGTCCGATCAGGACTTCCTAGATGGCCATACCCAGAGGTCAACATGATGACATTTATCAATCGCGAGGACCATCAAGCCAGGATAGAGGGAGTCAAGAAGCTATCAACGATGTCAAAATTTAGTAATCTCGCCCCAGATGTTGGTTTATGCGACACTATGAAAAAAGACTTAAGGTGGCGCTCCAAAGTGTTAGACAAAAAGCTCGACTTCTGGGAAATGGTCAACGAGGATTTTCCTACCCCGATTTCCGAGAATATTTGTTTGCGTCAAGATATTGGTCCCTTGTCAAGGAAAGTGACATCAACGGATTTCGAAAAACAAGCTTTGTCAAAACATGAGCAGTTTGCTAAAGCTTCGTTGGTCCTCAGCAAGCTTCGAGCGTTCAACCGCGCAGATGGTGAATAGATCAATCATGTATGGAATTGTAATATCCAACTAATACCATGTCATTTAGGTTTCTTGTTAAATTTTGCCAACACGTCAGGGATAGACTACCTCACCAAAGATTTTGAACAGCTAACGGAATACCCCGGATATGATATGTTGTATCATCCCGATGCCTCTGTTATTGCCCACACGATGCATGCTTTCCAGTACTCCGGTACGAGACGGTGGAAGTGCAGATGCCATGAAAGCGCCGCAGTTTGGCTTATTGTCTATCTCTTCACAGAAGCAGCTGTGACTCCTCACTCCATTCGCGGGGGGAGAAGTGCAATTGAAATTTTAGACGCGTATATGGAGGTAAGAATATTCGCTCGCAATCATCTTCACCCAGTTCTATCGTCAGGTAATATGTCGCCTAAGCCTTGGAAATAAGGTCGTTCTAAATTCCACTAATTACCTAGGCCTCTACCATAATCATGATTGCTGACATCTAGACTTAGGTCATGAAATCACTAGTAGGCTATCATATCAACAAGGAACCGCCACAACAAGACAAGATATCTGATGACCCTTAGAAGAGAAAGAAGGATCTGCCATGGTCACTCGGGCAAAGTCCAATTCTGTACGTATTTCATAACTCTTATTGCAAGTTATATCTTAGCTGTTTAAAGCTTGCCGACTGCTATATTTCCTGCTCTCAGCTCTCTTCAATAGGTTGTAAAAGTAATGTTACAGCTTTTCCACTGATTAGCATGGCCACTGTATCGGCTTCCAGAAGAAAAACGCTAATTGTAACTTAGAGTACGACAATATCAGCAGTACATGGAAGAGCTCAAGACTATTGAAAGCATCACGACCGACAATCTCAGTGTGCTTGAAAATATCCTACTTGACATCCAAGAACTCGAGAACACTAACTGTGGCCATCCTCAATGCGCAGATATCAGAAAAGGTGACGAAACCGCAGAGAATTCACGATGGCAGCCCGAATCGATGACCCAGAGACTAGAATGGGCAATAGCCCTACTACAAGAACGAGAAGCAGATCTACGCAGGATGAACAAGCACTTTGAAAAGGCCCTCAAGAATGTGAGCACTCGCATTCCCATTAATTTCCATACTATTTTCCTTCGTCGGCCGCTAACGCTTCAACAACGATGAAGCTATTAGATATATGCATAATAGAGCAAAACGACCGATCCATCGTCGCAGATACGATGAATAAGGCTATTCTCCTCTTCACGGGCATCACAGTGGTGTTTCTCCCACTCTCCTTCGTCACATCATACCTCGGCATGAACCTATCGGATCTTCGCGATACGACCATCAATCAAGTCTGGTTCTGGAAGTATCTCGGGTCAACCGGTCTCGTGATTAGCGCGGTCTCTATCCTATATACCTCACGCTTACAGTTCCAAACATTGTCGTCAATCACAGGGTGCAAGATCAAAGCTACATGAATGTGGCTTTTTAGTTATACGGTGGTAGGTGGTGGCATATGTCAATGTTCTACGCAGGGTTGATATCTATAACGTTATGTTTCGCACTATCTCATCCATGCATGTTCAGGGGCTACCAGGCTTCTTTTATATATTCCAGCTACCATGTTCGATTTTAGAGCTGTTCAGTTATCGCACACCAAGCATAACGTCAACCTTCTGTCCTCTAAGTAATCCGCATTTACTCGGTAGTTGCGTATATTAGGTAGTGGCATAGCTGCGAGCAGGTTGATATGGGGTGCACACTTGTTTTAAAAAATATTCTAAGCTATTACTATGCTGTCAGCATGGTCTACGCTAAGAACGACAGCTACATTGTTGTACTAACATAAGTACTTCTAAGACAGTTCTCAGAGATTGAGCACGAGATAAGCATGAAGAAATTGGATTTAGATGAAATCCAATTCTGAAGCACGTATGCCTCTGAAGAATTCCAATGCGAACCACCCACCAAGTTCGTGGCAGCCTCATACTCACAAACAATTAGTATAGAGGAGTGCCGTAGCCCCTGAACCCGAGATACTACCCTGAAGGATCTACAGTAAGATATACAGTGCTCCCCACAGTGTATACACATGGCAATCTTATTTTATGAAGACCTTGCATATTCACCTCAACAACATTCATTCCTGGCTAAATCTTACTTCACTCATTACCTGCCAGGGAAACAGAAATGGCATCCGCAACACGATCGGTCTTAGACCGAGTTTACCTGGTCTACTTTCTAATTCACATCCCGGTTCTCTTCTGTAAGTGTTTGGTCCTCATATGAAACTACCCAGAAGATCCGGACTCAAGGCCGGCAATGTTCGGGGCCCTGTGTCGTATCTCCCATTCAGGGAATCATTTTCGTCAGACAGTCCACTGTTAAAATGAGGGCAGCCATGTCCCCGTCTCATGCGATTTATGAGATGATGAAAAAATGGCGGCAATGGGACAAGAGCAGGCGAATTGCCAACAAACACACCATTCACACCAAATCCACCTCCCATCCGCTCACCCACGAGCACAACTCTTCACAGCATTCTCTCACAAACACGATCCCCCCTTTCACACCAACTCGGTCAAACTAACACCACGACGCAGGCGTAGACCTAGTCCCGCTATACCCGCGCGCCCTCTGGGAACCCCACGACGCGCCGCTGCGGTTCCTGGGGGAGCTGCGCAGGTACTACGCGGCGGCGTACAACGACCAGTTCTTCCAGCCGCCGCCGGTGGAGGTCCCGAATTTCTTCCCGCTGTTCGCCTTCTTCGAGCTCGTGTTCCACCTGCCCGTCTCGCTGTGGGCGGTGCGCGCCATCTGGGGCGGCGTGCGGTCCGGCGCCTCGGAGCTCCTGCTGCTCGTGTACGGGCTCGAGACGGCCCTCACCACCCTCACCTGCATCTACGAGGCTGCGTTCTGGGACCCCGCCGTCGTCACCTTGGAGCAGAAGGCCGTGATCATGGGAGGGCTTTATGGGGGTTACTTTGCTCTTGGTGAGTATTTCATTTTATTACTTCGCTCTTGTGTGGATTAAATCTTCACTTGCCGCGTTCTATAACCGCTTAGCTGATATCGATGTTTAGCTGTTTTGTTAACTGTTGATATGTACGCTCGGGTTCTGCAACGCATACAAGTCGCCGATGGGGTGAAGAAAGTACAATAGTGTTGCTATTGCGTAAGTCAATTAAAACCGTCGGAATAGCACATTGGATAGGTTACATGATATATGTAGCGTCCCAATATAGATATTAAGAGTATGTATAATGTGCCAGGAAGAAAGTTTGTGAAAAGAAGAGCCGATCCCGTAGGCATTTTGAATTCGAGCCCCGATGCCGTAAACTCCTATTGCTACAGCCAAAATCATCACTCCATACAGCCGACATGATTCCTCGTAATCTATTAGTATGTACAAGAACAGGGTCCGTCTGTTCGCCACCCTTAAAAGGGGTAAATTAAAAGCCTGCCTAGTCGATGCGCTTCGAGTAACCCCAACCATTCCCTACACCCTTACCATTTAACCCGTAACCAAGTGGCGTAGCACCACCAAGCCCTCTCCCCCGTAGCCTCTTAGGCAGTATGACGCCGAAAAAGTAAGCGCCGGATCCTAGCACTCCGGCAATGAACGACACAATGGAGTAAAAGACAGTGCTGGCGTAGATATGTCCGCCCATGCCCTGCCACTCAACCTTGCCCTCGGTCTTGGGCAGTGCTGGGGTGGGGAACCAGCGGACGCTGAAGCTCAGGGGTAAGGGGTCGCCAATGACGAGACGGCGCGTGTCGCTGCCGGTCATGTGACTGAGCGGACTGGTGCTGTAGGCGGCGCCGCTATCGAGCACACCACTATCGTGAGGGTGGATGTGGTGTTTCGGGGTGCTGTGTAGCAGCACGTTGAGATGGGTGCTGATGTGCATGTGGCTGAGCTGGAGGGTGCCGGCGAGGGCGAAGACCAGGGGTATATACTCGGTCTCAATGGGCTTCTCGCCGATCAGCTCGACGTGGGCGGGCGGTCGCGAGGGGAGGCGGCAGGCGAGGGGCGCGTCGCTGTGGACGTAGAACTCGAGGAGGTGGAAGAAGGGGTCGTCGATGATGGGGATGGTGCAGTTGAGCTCGGTCTCGATGCCGTAATGGAACTCGAGCGGCTTGCCGGTCTCGTTGCAGACGGGGAAGGGAATCCACTGGATCTGGTCGCGCGAGTCCTGGATGTGCTCGCCCGTCTCTCTGTCGCCGGACTCTAGCATCAGCAAGAAGACAAAGACAAAGACACTGCATAGCGACTATATGGGAGAGCTCACATGCTACGGTTCATGCACTCGACCGGGATGGGAGCGCCATAGTGGTAGGACGGCAGCACGCCCTCCTCCAAGCTCGACTTGGCGACGGCAAGCTGGAACAGACACAGAAACGCGACCACGCTCAGAACGAGGCGGGCGATGGGGGGAGGCGGCATGATTCTGGTCCCGGATGCGGATGGCGTACAGTACAGGTCGCGACGTAATGATACATGTATATCGAAGAATGCCGTGGATTAATGAAAATGCAGTTTCAGGTACTACGGCGGCAGCTCTGACATGTCGATGTCGATGTCGATGTCGCTGTCCGGTCTAGTGGTTTGAGATTTTCGAGAGAGATGGCGGTAGCGGTGGTGATAGTATTGCCGTCAATATGATGCTGTCCAGATTTCCTTATCGACACCTGTTAAAAGGTTAAAGCGCCAACGGCGTGGTGGTACCTACTGACGCTCATACAGTGCAAGTGTTCTTATCTCTCACGGTACACGGTGCATCACAGCTATCTCGCCAGATATGTGGGGAATCCGGGGTATCTTGGGGCTCTGTCTTGGGCAAGAACATCCCCAAGAATACCTAGGTATGAGTGTGTAAAGAGGTAGGTAAGTATGTATCTCCTTCCGGTGGAATTGTATAAGGCCTACATGTCTACTATTAGAGTAGATAAGCGAGGAACCTAGGTAGTAGGAGATAAAAGAAACTCTTTTCCTCCTTTTCCTTCTCTTCATACACACACTCTCCCTTCAGCATATCATTTCGACAAAACAGCTATAAATCCTCGCCCCGAATGGTATGATCTCAAGTCAGTTTGCTGGGCTTCCGACAAGTCGCCAAAATCAATGTCCATGACAGATCCCAACCCTGTCCCTTGTGCTTCTCCGTCAGATGCGACACGATGTGATCATCGAGCATACCCTTTGCTTTCTCCTTACTCTCTTCACTCCAGTACGCCTGCATCATCCAGTCCTTCATCATCTCGAAGGTGCGCAGATAGTCGTCGGCACTCTCCATCCGCACAATATGTTCTGCCGTCCGGACATCGACATCCTCGAAACCGTAGTGTCGAAGTTGCTCCGGGATGAGGTCGGGGTCGATAAACTCTGGTCTACTATTAGGCGCCATTGGCATCGGGCTTGGCATTGGCGCGTCGAACGGCAGCGCCTCAAAGCTTGACCTCATGTCCGGCACCCAACCCGAGTTGTCCTTATGCCACACCGTGAAGGCCAACGTACCGCCGGGCTGCAGAACTCGCATCACCTCTACCAAGTTCATTAGCGATGGATGCTCTGCCACGCACTTTGCCAAACTCTGCGATACCCCTTCCTTGGAGGATGGCGTCACTCACCTTGCAGAACGGCTCCCGGGTCTGGGATCACATGCATGGCGAAATTCATGGTAACATGAGAGAAAGACTGCTCAGGGAGACCGGAGTTCTGATATCATCATTAATTAGATTCAATTCCGTCATCTGTGCAGGACGAGATTATACCTGGGCATCAAGAATGGCGGTCTCGACATTGACCCATTTGTGCTTTTCAGCACGCTTTTTCAAAGTACCAACGAGATTATCACTGATGTCCGCACACACCATCTTACTTCGCGACAGCACCTGTTTATCCACGTTCTCCTGTAAGTGCGCTGCAATAGGACCAGTTCCGCAAGCGTGATCCAACAGAGAAAAGGGCTTGCTCGTAGACGCGTCGAGGCCAGCTTGCGCGAGGAGTAATCCCGCAGGGCGTCTCATCATTCTCTCCGAATCCTCGATAAACTTTTCTAGTCGCTCAAAATCAAAGTTGGAGGAGAATGTCTTGAACATCTTCCCCAGCTCTTCTCGCGCTTTCGCCATTTTGATAGTTTGTGGGTGCGTCGTATTACAACAAACAAGATAATCTGAGGAGTGGTACCACGTAACTGATTATTGCCTGAGCAATTATTCTATCGCCATTATTATATATTTACCTCTCGCCGACATTTAATGTCGCCGGAATAAGTATATAAACCCCCGGAAAGTCTCCGGCCATCAGGGTACATGAGAAAAGTAGCCGATGGGGCAAGCGATTGGCTAACATAGCTCCTCAGCTTGATAGTACCGTAGGCAATTGTATTCGAACATGTATTGAGCTACTCGTTTTGAGTGGGGTTATTTGCTAAGTGATTTTGAAAATTGATACGTATAGCCATTTCTCGCCGTTTAAACGGATACCAAGATAGTTCCGGTCCTCTTGCTAACACCGACATCGCGAGGGATTGTCAATGCTGCTATGACTAGCATATTGCTGTGAAAGGACAGTCTCGGATTATGATATGTGTCATGTTAGTTCTCGGTGCGAAGATGTTAAGTTTTTAAAGAACCAGGGGACAGGTTGCGGTCGACATGCTAGTCCATAATCCAAGTATACTACCTACTTAGCTCAGTACAGTAGGTATCTAACATCTGATCCCAAGATGAGGACATAAGATTTGATATGAGCTGATTCAACACAATTATATTCACAACTCTTTAGGTTATAGCCAACTATTCAGAGAGTGTGGCAGAGTTAACATGAGAAACTACTAATCAAGCAATTCATGTGCTTTAGGGAAGATTATTAGCGGAGAAAGCCAGCAAAGGCGAGTGCAAAAGTCGACGGAAGCTCCGTCTCACCGGAAAATATCTTAAAAGGTGACACACAGTAGTCTCAAATTTTGATTCATATCGGTTACTATTTGGCAACCGTCTAAATGCGTATCACATCAGCTCTATCCATTATCACAGTAAGGGATCGGTACGCTTAAATATCAGCCAACCCACGTCAAACTTCCTTGCAAATCAATGTGACCTGGTCAGGATTGGTCATTTTCAACAGTGCCTCTAGACAGACATCTTGGGTGCACTTCATGAGTCTCTGTTTTGCGGCTTCATCGCTTTCATATGCCTTTTTCTTCACATGTAGGCGGTGTTTTTTGAACAGGCAAGCAAGGACCGCTACCGCCTCGACCTCAGAAAACTTCCTCCCAGGACACTTTTGGGGTCCATCCGACCAGGGGAAATAAGTGTTTGGTTTCGCTTCTAAAAGCTCTTCATTGAGCCCCGTTGCTGTTTGGGATATCCAACGGGAAGGATTCCAGGTGTCTGGGTCAGGCCAGTAATCTGGATGGGACTGCACGGCTTTCAAGCATATAGTCGTATTAACATTGGGCGGGATTACAAGCGTTTGGTCGCCCACTGGAATTGTCTGCGCTGTTCGAAATGTCAATTTAGGCAGTAACATTATAGGAGGGTAGACGCGCAAGGTCTCGAGCATGACAGCGCGGCAACGCTTGAGTGCCGGGAAGAGGGTTTTGTAGTCCCATTCCTCCAGGGGTATATCTTTGGTAACTGCGGAAATCTCTTCTGATATCCACTCTTGAACTGAGGGGTTTGCAGCCAACAGTATCATACTAAACGAGAAGGTAACCGCTGTCGTATCATGGCCGGCAAAGTTGATCACGAACATGTTACCGAAAATCTCGTCCATAGAGAGGCCCCTTTTCACTTTGTTGGAGCCCAGTTCGGAAGCCTTCGTATCTTGGCTATATATTTGAAGAGCATGTGCAAAGGGCGTTATTATCCCACCCGAACCTGGCTCTCCCTGTTTCAATGTTGCCGTCTCTTTCTCAAGCATCTGTCTCATATGCTCTTTAAAAGACGCTGCGGCCTTGCCTACCCTGGCCCAGCTCTTCGGAACAATGGGACTAGCCAGAAGACCATAAGGGATAATCATCAGAGGGACAATATTGTCGAGAACGATTTGTAGTGAGTCACGATAGCTGCTTGCCTCATCTATCGCAGGCTCGGCTGATCCGTGGAACTTGTAGGACTTGCGAAATGCTGCAGATGCAAGCACATTGAGAGATAGGGTCCTCGTATCTCTTTGCATGCTAGTGATCCCCGGCTCATGGACAGATGTCCAGGAACGGAGCATACTTCTTGCTTGGCGAAGAGACTCATTCCACACAAACTCCATGATGCTCTCGTTGAAAGGCGCCGCGAGAACCTTGCGGTGACGAGCCCAGTCATGCCCAGCGCTTGAGATGCAAGGGCCATAAACCTCCAAAAGTTCTATTAGCGATTAGCAGGTACCGCCTTCTACACGTGATGAGTGTGATCTAATACTGTATTCTTCGAGAGGTCGAACAAAGTCGCTTCGCCTGGCGAAGATCTCTCTGATAGCATTCGGGTCTGCGACGTACAAGTACATCGTGACGGGAGTCACAAGAGCCCAGACTGGTCCCAAGCGAAGGTGTGTTTCGGACCTGTCGGTGTACGGCCAACCTCTGCGGATATAACGAATAAAGTCTGGGTACGAAGTCCATTTAAAGGGGAGCCGATCGAGTATACTCCAGACGAAAGGCTGGATGGCTGCCCACAGCACGCTGTTTGCGTCGATTGGGATGCAAATGCAGGGAACGCCAATCGCACGAGCTTTCCGCAAGTTAAGCTGCAAAGTAATAGCGGTCCAGATTATGTAGGCTAGTATTAGGCCAAAAAGTGTCGTGGTAATCGAGGTGAGAGCCATGGTCAAAGTACGTATTCACTCAGTCGTCGCTCTTTCTAGCCAGCATTGGCCGTGGGTAGGTTGCAGGTTAAACCTGAGCAAAGGAGAAAACGAAAGTAGAAAAATGAGTCTCTTAATAGCGAGGCAGGGAGGATATATTTTATATGTGTGTGAGCGAGACTGCTTGAAGGAACAGTTGCTTGAGAGCTTAGCTGTTCGAGATTACGTGACTGGGAAGGCCGTGTGCCGCAGTTGACAATAAATATAATCCATTGTCAACTGATATTAACATCTCCGACTCTTTGTATGACGCAATACCCCAGCCCTCATGATTTTTGGTATGACATAGAACACGGCTAGTCCGGGTGCCTTACGTAGTAGTACATGCATGTTTCCCGACCTGATATGCCGGCCGTACCGATGAATATATTCGCCTGACGTCTAATAACCGTATCTTCAGCTCCTCAATTCAAAATATCTGTTCCTTTATCAGTAGTAGTAAGACATTTGTCATGGGGAATTATCCAAGCTAAAGCTCTAGTAGAAAAGGAGGTTCGTTCTATCATACTATACCTCAACCCAAAGGGATTTGCCAAATTCTATATTTCCCAGTGTGAAGTACGAGTTTGTCGCGATGATTTTCTTTAAATGTATTACCTAGCACTTTCACTGTACCGTCACACGACTTATCAATGCCATCGGCTACTATGCTAGCATCGCTTATATTGGAGTGTATTACCCACAGCCGCGAGAAAAGGGGTAAAGCCTCCGCTCTCCCACGGTGATCCTGCAAGTGTACCAGGTCGATACAGATTTAAACGGGTCATACACGGCATCGGTAATGAGAGAAGAGCATTGTGTCACCGCCAGTTACACATGCTTGATAAGTAGGGCGGGATTCCGCGTTTCGGCAATATGAGTTAATGACCCCATGCTATATGGGATTCTTCCATAATCTGTTAAGATGGGCCTTCTCTTAGACCTTTTCAAAAGTAGTCGTGTGGTCTGGGGCCATAGGTTTTAGGGTGCATAGATGATCCCTTGAGAGAATGGTGGTCTAGATCACTGTCGGCAGCAATGAGATTATGATACGGCAGGATGAAGTAGTACTAGATTTAGTACCAATAATACGCGGTCCGTCTATATAAAAACAAGAAAAGAAAGAAGAGCAAGTCTGGGCAAACACGAAGCTAGAGCAGTGGAATACGGCCGAGTACGCGCTACCAGGTGGCCATCGTTTGCTCGTCGGCTAGGAGCAATCCGCGGCTCGGAGATTCTCTCGGATGCTGAAACTATAGGAATAGTCTCAGCTTCGAGTACCCTAGTAATTATTCATCAGGTTTTAACGGATGCAATTAACTAGATAAATATTGACCTAGACAAATCTCTATATGCCAACCTTGTTCTCATCCAGCTAAAGCACGCTGACGAGATATGACCCTTTCTAGTTGATCTGGAGCTGTCTTTGACTTGTTCCAATTTTGAACTCTACGAATATAGCCCACGAAACGTGACTTAATATATAAGTTGACGATTGTTGAGGCGCCAGCCCTATACTTAGGCCAATGGCTAGAGAACAGGGGGAGAGTATGCGAATCGGCCTTGGAAATTTCCTGATTAGGCTGCACAAATCCCAGCAAAAAAACTGTTGAGCACGATAGCTATTTGCTTCCCCTGGTTACCTGCTGACAAATAAAGACATCGACTCTTGGAGGTTGCCAGTCCCCTAACCTAGGCTATAACTATAACAGCGTAGAGGTTTCTGTATGGAGGAGGAGTAGAAAACTTTACTTTCCATTTAGCTAGTTACTTAATATTCCTTATTGAGACATTCATTAAAGGTTTCAAAATGTCCGAGACCCTGATTGCTCTTGCGCAAGAGGGTTCACCACCTCTCCTTAAAGTCCGTCTTCCATTTCCACATCGTCTAAACTGCTTCATCAGGCTCTGGGCTTTCAAGATATTAGTTTCTATCGTATTTGCGGTCCACCGGCTTCTCTATCCACGACCGGCATTTTTACGTCCCACTCTCATAAAGTACTACCCCTGTCGCCCAACTCTTCAAACCCGAGTTTTCTACCCACCAAACTACAAGCCTGGGGTTTTATTACCGCTTTATCTAAACATTCATGGCGGGGCATTTGCAGTCTGCGATGCCCGACAAGACGATGACTTCTGCATCATGTGGGCAAAGCGGACGGGTATGCTAATCGTCTCTTTGAACTACTCTAAAGCACCCTTATATCCGTTCCCTGTCGCCGTTTTCGACATAGGCGCTCTCATCGAGGCTGTCCTCGTTGACGACAGCTTGCCTATCGACAAAACCAAAGTCGTCCTAGGAGGCTTCAGTGCAGGCGGGAACCTCGCCCTTGGCGCGAGCCAATTGCCCTCTTTGAAGGGCAGGATCAATGCACTGTTGACCTTTTATCCCATTGTGGATTGGAGCCACCCTCCCAATGAAAAGCTAGACAGCCGTCCTTACAAGGGTGGCCCAAAAGATTCGCTCGAATTTTCGAGTTATTGGTTTGACTGGGGATATGTTTCTCCAGGCCAAAACCGGCGTAATCCTCTGCTTAGCCCTTGCTACGCTAGAAAAGAAAATCTTCCGCTCTGGATCTCTGTGATTGGAGCCGAATGGGATATGTTGCGGCTAGAGAGTCAGAAGATGATCAATGGACTCGCAGGGCGCGGGACAATGGGTGATAGAGAAGACGACTTCGAGGAGGGCACGTATAAATGGACATTGGCGAGAGGGTGTTCTCATGGATTTACTCACCATTTCGGGTATAGGCCAGAGAAGAAGAGAAGGAGGGAGGAGAAGTGTAAGCCTATTTACGAAGAAGCAAGCAAATGGTTAGAAAAGGCATTAGCCTAGCATACTAGTAAGATTATGCTTCCAAATTTTCAAGAGTTGATATCAAAACCTCTGATGCTGGAGGTTTTATGATCTGAAGAGGGAGCTTCTCATCCTACTTGAGATTTGTGAAGTTATTTATTTTATATAAATAGACTGTAACACGGGCTTTGTGAAAAATAGTCTTCTAAGGAATTCGTTTTCAGCACCATTTCCCCTTTTCTTCACTAGGGCAGATTTTTTGGGGGGCAAAACTATGTGAGAGTTTTCGACCAGTCTTTTATTTATATTACATTTGGTTTTAAAAAAGTTGATAGAGAGATACGGGAGGCAACCTAGGAGATAATCATTACTCTAGTGCTTTGCTGCTAGCCCAAAATAAAGGGAAGAAGCTGTCGGCAAAACACTTCAACACCTTTATTCGCCTTGGTAATTTCTTTCATGTAAACAGACGGTATAAGCAAAAATTACCCATCCTTAATAATAATCTTCTTCAATCAAGACGTAATGTGGTCTCATGAGTATCCCTTCTTGTCAAGCAGCAACGCTTACTTTAGCTGCAATTCTGATGCAATATTGAGGTTAAGTAAAATGTCAATAGTAGTCTCAAATAGATCTATACGTATACACCGAAAAGGGGAAGCTTTATTTATCATGATTTTCAGTTAAATAATTAAACCGCCCTTCGTTTTGTCCGTGCAGGTCCGTTTGACAAGCCCATAGATAAGCTGCTATGACCATTACATTACTGCCTAGAACAGGGACAGGCTATTCCCGCTTGATAGCGTTTCTATTCTCGGCAAGACATCTCACTCCACGATGTGGAATGGGCGAGGAGACTCATAAGTGTAGGGGAAATGTGCCGTGAAGCAGTAATAAAACCCGAAGCCCTCCCACACTCCGCTATCATCAATGGGCTCGATTTTCCAGGAGTAGCTCCCATCGGAGAATTTCACAGCGTCTAGTCGGGGTTTACGATGGTTAATAAGGATTCAACCGACTGATAGGGCCTGTGGGAGATCTTATACTAACCAGCAAGAACGATTTCCTTGGAGTCATGTACGGGGATCTGTGATCCGAAGGGACCCGGGATGTAGCCGCTGACGGTATTGTTCCAAGCCGACAACAACAACTGGAACGTGTCCGTGGGACTCGCGTCGTAGGCTATCCACTCCAACACGAAGTCGGTTCCGATCGTGTAGTTGCCGTCAACCGGGATATCATTCGTGAAGCCGATGGCGAGCGCCTGCACGGTTGCAGCAAGAAGAGTGGGGATTGCGAGGAACTTCATCTTAATTGTTGGTGATCTCTTTCGGGGAATTAGATTTGATAGATAAGTAGATAGGTTAGATGGAGATGGAGGTATTGCACGAATACCAAGCTCTTATATAGGTGAGCTCCCTCTGTCCTGGCTTTGAAGCACTAGGGCTTACAGAACGAGTAACATCCTTCTGTCTGCTGCTACGGTCTGGATGCGGCCGCACGAGATATTATTCTTAGCTATGGCACAGGAATTGTGGTTGTTTACTTGATCCTTACACTTCAGTTGTTATTGTATATTTACTTACTGTCGTACACATCGCATCAATACACCCATATGAGTGCCCTGCAGCATTTAGCATCGTATTGAACTTTTCATAAAAGGCAGGTCAATCAATGCGTCTTCCCCATAGGTCATTGGGAGTACGGGCAGATACGGATGCGTAGTAAGCGCTTTTTATAGATCCTTGGTCAATTCCAGGCCTGGCCATGACCCTCCGCATTCGTAAATTGCCTGAAGAAGATCATATAGGGCTGATAGGGCTTGAATTTTCCTACGCTTATAAATGATAATCTACTGACGAGCTAGAGCTACCCAATGACATAATGCGATGATTTTGATTTTCGTCATACCGTATACGAATAATCATAGCTAAATGAACCACCGTTAGTTTCCCTTTGGTCTAGATCGTGTTACCCGACAATAGATATTTTTGTAGGATTTTTGGTCATGATCTTGAGACTTCACATGGTCTGTCTACTTTAAGGCTATCGAACACGGCCGATGGAATACAATTCATACTTTTATTGTACTAGAGCCGCAACTCTAGAGGTTCAGCCAGCACGCAGCATACAAAATTCAAAATAGTTCAAAAAAAAAAAAGAGTTTTAATCTTTATAAACGTAATTTGATTCGTAATTCTTATATTCTTCTAGGAACTAGTTGCCCGGGTGCCCAAGTGCCATAAAGAGGTAGAGAGAAGTGTTCCTACATACAGTCTAACTAGAACGTTCTTAAAAAAAACACTGATTTTCCTCATAGACTGTCATAGTAGAGGAGTATAGATGTAGAGGGATATCAAACTCAGCTATACGAGGATTGATTCCTTTTTACAGCTACATATCAAACTACAGTGCCTCATTTCAAACGTTTAACCTTCCTAACATTCTTTAGGCTGCTTTGCAGCGGTGTCTTTCGTATAACTCTTAATGTACCTAGGTTGGTGACCTTTCTTTCCCTTTTGCAAAGCATAGCCTAGATCTTTATCAAATGGAGTGGTGTTCCTTTTCGGTACTTCTACACTAGCGCAAGTCATCAAAGGTTACGTTACGTAATGACAATGCTGCCATAGGATACTTGATTAAAGGTTAGTTAGCTTAAGTACGTAGTAATATGCAGGGCACTTGAACTACTGAAGGGTTGTAGTTGCAATAGGTGATTCTAGGACTATTGTCAAAACCAGATCTCAAGAGGGATTGAATATCGAAAGCAGCCATATATTGCCACTATTAGTACTGTAAACTTATTTACACTCTTGTTGGAGCTACAGCGGTGTAGAAGTAAACATAACTTAACTATGACAGGTAAGGAGAGGAAAAGATGTGGAAAGGGATGGATCTTTGAAGTTTACTAACGTGTAAGTAACTTGCGGTTTGGGGCATCGGTAATGTTGTTTTAAAACGCGCTTTCCTACATGTAGCCGGAGGCTTTTCACTTGCTACAAAGCAATATGGAGTATGAATGTCTCTGCTGACTCATCATGGCGGTGCGGCAGTCGCACCGGGTTCTGCCTTCTGTGACCGCCCTCTCGCTTGCAGCTGCTGCTCCCACTTGCCAAGCCACCTACCAAGCCACGGGGGCTGATAACTTATCGATGATAACCGTTCCCCCACCAATTTTTAACAACACCAAAAATAATTAAGCTCCGCAGCAATACCATCAGCATCACCACCAGAATCACCTAGTGTCAACCACAAGCATCACGACCAGCGTTACAGCCGAGCAAGATGGCCAAATTATCGTATGTGCTTCCAATTCCTCTTGCACATCGGCCACTGCGTTCAGTAGTCGATTGAATCCTCTTGGACATGAAGTCAATTATCAGGCCGAGTCATTCCCGACCACATTCTCGATCACCTCGATTACCTTCTCGATTGTCTTTTCGATTGCCTTCTCGACCACCTTCCCGCTCTCGCTTTGAGGAATAGAAGCCCATGCTGACTCCGAAATTCCAGACGAGGTGCTCCCGGAGCCAAGCTACGCATGACCAGAGGTCTTCCGGTGTACGTCTTCAAGTCCCGTCTTAGCCGTTACTTCCTGTACTGACGAATCGACCAGCGGTGCTATAATGAACTGCGTGCGTGACCAGCTACGACGATACGACAGAACGACACTAACTATCACAGGCCGACAACTCTGGCGCGCGAAACCTTTATATCATCTCAGTCAAGGGTATCGGTGCTCGGCTCAACCGTCTGCCTGCTGCTGGTGTGGGGTGTGTTCTCAATTTGTCCATACGTTGTTTTTCTAAATTGACTCCCTGGCTAGTGATATGGTTATGGCAACAGTTAAGAAGGGCAAGCCCGAGTTGAGAAAGAAGGTCCATCCCGCTGTTATCGTTCGCCAGGTATTTTCCCCATTGACGTTTGAGACCAACCCGCTCAGACTAACACACCAAGTCAAAACCTTGGAAGCGTACCGATGGCGTATTTCTCTATTTCGAGGACAACGCCGGAGTGGTAAGTTACCGATTAGATGGCCTTTAGCCCTGACGTTTAGCGCTGACGTGGATTAGATTGTGAATGTCAAAGGCGAGATGAAAGGTTCAGCAATTGTGCGTACTAAAACAGCTCATTTTATACCTTCATCGAAATCTTCTACATCATATAGTGAAAATAGAGCGCTAACTTTTAGCTCACCAGACTGGTCCAGTCGGAAAGGTACGTGGCGTCCAGTCCTTCCTCCTATAAACGTTCTCTTCACAATAATACTAATGCTTCATATAGGAATCAGCAGAACTGTGGCCGGTATGTCGCCCACTACTCCCCAAACCCGCCCAATCCCTTATATCCGCCGAACCGATACTGATCTACCCTAGCGTGTTGCCTCAAATGCGGGAGTCGTCATGTAGACAATGGCTCAATACTTGGAAGGATCTAGAGGGGAATAGGAAAGGGATGACACAACACCTCCCAGGTCTGAGGTAGCTCTGCATGTTTACTGAGCTTTCCATGGTTACATATTCCCATAATGAGTCACTGCATCAAACATGTCTCAATTTTACACATGTGATCACATACTCTACACGATGAAGTCAAGCTGAGGAGACACTAGAAGACGTCGCCTTGCCTGATGGGCAACAGTTTCGGTTTTCTTTTTTGAGCACAGCTAGCCATCCTCTAGGGTGGTTACTAGCAAATGTTGTCAAATCTGGGCGGACCGAGTTGCCTGAGGCGTGGGATTTGTGGCTCAAGAACATGGCACAGCTAATTGGCTGATAGCTAAGAAGTAAACGCACGAATACCATGTAGGAATAAACTTTTTCTCGCGGAGGTGTGTAGTAGCGATCATATGAAGCAAGTGAACCATTGCACTCTCCAGAAGCGATCATCACATGTATATTCAGATGATCTGAACACGCCTCGGAGAACCTCCCAACGTTACCGTAACTACAAATTCGACCTTAAGTTAACATGGTTTAACCAATATTTATCATATGAGAGAGCAAGGCAGATTTTGGGCTTGATTCGCTCTATTTTGCCCGTTGACGCATATTGTTGCTCATCCCTCGAGGCTCAAAAAAAAAGGCGAGGTGAGAGAATATAGTGGCACATAGCTTACCGCTGTATTCTTTAGTAGTGGATGATATATAAAACCGTAATTATCTAAAGCACTAATTCTTAAAAGGTTCAATGTGTTGTTTCATTGGGATGCTAGATATACCCTTTGAGGTGCAATACAATGTTCTATATAAAATCGAGCAAGTACAACCGTAATCTGACCGCTTCTTCCGTTTTGCCGCCACACAATTAAAAAGGTGGTATCACGCGTTCCATTTTTGGATTCTAAACGAGGATTCTGTACCAGCTCTTCCATAGTTGTATGCGATATTGAACGCTCGGTACCGAGGCGTTTGCTGACTCATTATCTCGAGAAGTTTCTAGAGGCGCGAGTTTGCTTGCTTGTTATGATCCTGCTGTTTGATTTCATAGCTCGTCTGAAAGGTGAATGAATGAGTGGCGTAAATAAAGATGACCGCCAAGAAAGGTCGGTCTGAAGGGCGTCCAAGGATTTGTGCTGGTTGATGTTTAAATTAAGACGACATACCTTTGAGTGGTCTTCTCTAAGGTTGGACGTTGGATGAAGGATCTATCTAATGAATCCATCCTATGACAGCCACAATCCTTCTCGTGTCGAGTGGCTGATTACCTCGATGGCAGTGGGATGTGATCGCAGCATGCAGATACGGGGCTTACTTTCATCGTAAGACCTCAAAGCTAGCGATGGAGGCTATAGATGCAATTACTACATGCTACCTCATGCAAGACAAGTTCCTAATGGTGTCACTACGCTCAGCGTAAAGTACCTGTTTCCCGAATATCAAAATATGACCCGGCTATCGATGGTCGAGAATATGGAAAAGCATTTTACATTTTATTAGGAGTGTCTTAGCAACTTCTTCTGATTTAGATCCGACACACAGGGTCTCCATGACGACGTCAGCAGTCCCTTCTACTTGATTAACATGTCCTTCCACACAGCGAGTCCGAGTTCATCGTCAAACCAGTACTCGTGGTTATCTGCGTCATACACAGTCAACCACCCGACTCGACGATACGAGTCGGCGTCGATGCGCTCGAGCACAAGACCAAACGCTTTTATACGATCCATATTCCTAACGGTGCATATTTCCACACCTACCAGCGGTATGTATGTATTAGCAGGCCACTCCGTCGGGATGTCCACTTCGCACCTGATCTGAGCATCTCCGCTTGGCACATCCGTCGACTGGAACGCAGTGAGGGCCGCCGCCCGACCATATGGAATACTTCCAATCCTGTCGGTGTCGAGCTTCCACCAAACCAGCCCCCGACTCCTAGCGCGGATGCTCATGAAACCTCCCGTCACCATTCCGAACCGGTAGGACGAAGTCAGCGTGGTACTCACGTCCAAGAGTACGCATGGGATCTCTATGTCGGAAGGCAAAAGTCCTTCTGCCCAGGGATAGGCTATGAAACCTATCACGGAAGCCCACGACCACGACGGCGCAACGTATTTCGACGGGCGCTGCACGCGAAATGGCGCTACCTTCCACAGGCAGTGGAGGAGAAACCCCTCTCTCCAGATGCCAGCAAGGTAATCCGTGACGGCCTTCGTCAGCGAATATTCCTCGGCGAGCGCCGCGATGCCCAGGAGTTTGTCAGATTCCACCGACAGGCTCCTGCGGGAATACTGGCTGACGATGTGCGCCCAGCTGTGCGGATGACCCAGGGAACCGAACCGCAGGTTCCCGGGGTCCAAGGCGCCGGAAAAGGCCTGCGTAGCGACGGGCTTGTCTGCGCCCCCGTCGCTGTGCGCATCCTCGAGGCAGCAGAAGATCATCTCGCGCTGGCCGTACGCCGCAATGCGGGTGGAAAGATGCGTCTCCTGGAACGTCCAGCCCCGGAGGAACAGGGGGTCCGAGGACGCAAACCCCCCGTATTCCGGCGAGAGTAGCACTTCCGTGAAGACGTTGTCGTCCATCCTTGCGGCGAGCTTCGTCGGTCGGTATTTTATGCGAGGATGCAGAAAGCCGTCGTAGCTTGACGCGGCGCTGGACGCGGCGACTGTGAAGAACGCGCCCCGGTACACCAGGTGCATCTTGGAAATCTCCTCCTGTTTGTCGTCGTCGTCGTCCTGGATTATGCACAGAGCGTCGACCCATAGATACTTCAGACCAACGCCCAGTGTGACTTTCGCCGCGTCTTGGACCGTCTTGGAAAGCTCGGGAAATGGAATATCACGCCTGTATTGTTCTAAGCGTTCCCTCGTTGTTTTCGAGAGTTGATCTCGGCCCCAGCAGTAGCTGAGAGTCGTGTACGGGGCAATAGGCGGATCTGTGCATAACCGTACTCTCGGACACTCGATGCTCCCCGTCACTTCCAACAGGCGCCTGGGCATGTATTCGATCTGGAACGACTTGCACGTGGCGTGCTTCGAATGGCACTCGCCAAGCCAGCCCTTCAGCCTGTCGAAACTGAGTTGGGAGTTCGGCGCCAGATTAGGTGGATGCCGGTGGTGGACGAACTCGGTGGATGTTGTTGCCCCTGGCGATGATGGAAAGCAGGAGAGAAAAACACTAGCATTGAAACGATGCGACATACCTGGAACTGCATAAAGGTCAAAATGGCCAATTTCGCCTACTATATTTGAGTAGAAGTGGATGGTCGAGCTAGATAGATTAGTAATGATGCGATCACTAGGCAATGCTGACACGTCGCTTAAGACGTCGTCGACATCTCTGAGAAGCGAAGAGAATAGTAAACAGCCTTTCTCTGCACCGAGTCGAAGACGACGTATATCGAGTGCGGTCTGTCCACTCTCTATGTACGTCCGCAAATCAAGTCGAACGTCACTACAGTATGAACAGCTGTGAGGAGCAATGGAGGGAGTCTCCCTTTCCGCATGGAGGTGATCTCTAGCCTGTTTTTCGAGTCCGAGATACCCGTCGTTTCCAAGCTCTCCCGTGGATACAGCTACCGTAGGTCGGAGGATGATCTCCTCGCGTCTCACCCTCTCGCTCTCAGAGTCTGACTCGATCTCATGAGTAGCCCGCTGGTTACTGCTAGAGGTACCCCGTGGGAGGTGAAAGTAACGCCACGGCTTCATTGGGCCATCATGGTCAGTCCCGGTACATGCTATTGTTCAAAGGCCAAGGATGTGATTGTGGCGTACGTAAGGCTCGCGAGTCCTCAGCTTTTGCCGTCGCCTGGCCCTCTGAGCTCTGGGGAAATTAATATCGTACTCGTTTGCATCGTTGTCGCTGTCGCTGCCGGGGCCGGGATCGGGGCCCTGGGCATACTGCTCCATCTACGTTGTTGTCTGCGATGGGGTATACACTTCAGCTACCTATCCATAGGATTTGCTGACGACCGATATCTTTTAAGATGGTTAGGAGATTGCTAGCCTAAGTTTACGTGATATGAAATCCTTTGAGTTCCTATGTGAATTTCGCTGGAGTTTTATGCGACAAATGTTGGTTTTTTTTTTTTTCTTTTCCCGCAGTTATTTGTCCGTATAATATAAACGGTGCGACCGTTCCTCTCCGTTTCGTACTCCGTCTCCGTCTATTAATAGTAATTGCTCACATTCGCTCACTTTATTCCAGTTGAACAAAATCCTGTATAATGATGTTGATGTAAATGACATCCCATTACATCAAATAAGTGGTAAAGGTTAGAAAATTAATTGCAATTAATAATTTTGTGCAGGTTTCATTTATGGGTTATAGAGAGGACTCCGTCTTGTAGGGCAAATGTGGTACAGGGGACTCCGTTTTCCGATGCCAGAACCCTCAACCCTTTTCCCTCAAAAACAAGCTCAATTAATATTGATTACAAAACGTCCCTGTAGACTAATTGCAGGAGCCAAAAGGTCATTTTTCCAGGCTTAGTCGAGTAGTTAGATTGTGTATACTAACGCAGGACATAACACCAAAAAGAGACGATCGACCCATTCGCCTTATATATCAGGTCTGATGTGCCCCATAAGCAGAGCATCAACTTGCACCCCTTTCTTCAAGGGTTCCTTGCCGCTCGGCAAGCACAAAAGACTATTTGCGCCCCTGAGACTTCCAACTTTAGAGCTGCGCTGTCCACCGGTGCTAGTCGCCACCAGCCGCCCACTGCTATCGGCGACGACCACCGCACGATGGTATTCAGGCCGTGACTTATCGAGCGGGAAGTCATGGGCCAGGACTACATGGACCTTAGTTAACCCGGGGGGTGAGATCCCAGACATCTGGTGCAGGGAAGGCAGGACGAAGAGGTGAAAGGTGACGAGGGCTGAGGCCGGGTTTCCTGGTAGGGAGAATATGACCTTGGAGATGCGTTCGCCGGCGTTGTTCTTCACGGGGACGGTGGCGAAGGTAGTCGGTTTGCCGGGCTTCATCGCCACTCGACCAAAGTGTATCGTTCCGCCGAGAGAGCGTTCGATCGTCGGCTTCAGAAGATCTAGCTCTCCCATTGAGACGCCGCCGGACGTTATGACGAGGTCGACGCGACGCAGGGCGTCCCGTAAGGTCTCTTCAAGGGTGCCAGGCGTGTCAGCGGCGATACCGAGGTCGACGACTTCGAAACCTTGCTCTCTTGCCGCACACATCAATGTGATGCGATTCGTGTCGCGAACCTCGCCGAGACGTAAGCCTCCTGTTCTGTCATGTTGAACGATTTCATCTCCCGTCGACAAGACGCCTACCACAGGTTTGCGAAAGGTCTTGACTTCTGCAACGCCCACTGCAGCCATCAGACCAATCTCCCCTCCGACGGCAGAGATTAGCTCTCCCTTGCTTAGTACCACATCTTCCGCTTTGATATCACTGCCTATCTCTCTGACATTCTCTCCTTCGCGAACGTCGTCGACAGCAATTTGAACTTCTTTCTCTTCCTTGCCATCGTCCGTCATAGTTTTTAAAACAGTGTCCTCAACCATGATGACAGAAGTGGCACCAGGAGGCAGCGGTGCGCCGGTCGTGATCCTCGCAATCTCGCCTTCTTTAAGTTCTCTCACTTCTTCCGATGCGTCGGGAGCTGCGTGAGAGACTGATACGACGGGAAACACACCATTCAACTTTCCATCCTTCGGCACCATGACGGCGTATCCGTCGACTATGCTAGCTCTAAATCCAGGCACGCTTTCTCGTGCTGAGACATCCTCGGCTAATACACGGCCGGTGAGAGATGTGTCGACTTTTGATGTGATTACTTCAGCGGCGGGGGTGTGTTCTCGGATCTTCTGCAGAGCGTCGTCTACTGAGAGCATTGGGTAAGGTGACTCCCGACTCCTTCTACTAGGTCCAAGGCTCGGATCGTTAGATATCAGATTGGCATTGGGAAGTGTGTGTCTGACTAGATCTCCGTGTCCATGTCCGTGATTATAGGTATGATCATGGTGTACATGTAAATGTGTTTTTTTTGTGTGAGGAGCGATGCCGGCGTCGGCCTCAAGCTTCTTCACACCTCCCTGGTGAAGTGTCCTAGAGTCCATACCGGCCGCTTGCTGGCATGCGTGCGGCAACATCTTGAGGATGGCTTCCAGATTCTCCTTTGCCCCCTTTGGTGAACCTGGCAGTGTTACGATTACGCTCTTGTTTCTCACGCCAGCCACAGGGCGAGACATCATAGCAACTACAGATATTAGGAGACTACACATCCAATTACGAGATTCCTGCTGCTTCCAGCAACTCACAAGGCGTGACATCGAGGGAAGCGGCCAACATGCCGTGAACAAGACCAGGGGCTTGCTTGTGTAGCAGAGCCGAGACAGCCTAGGTTACGGATAGCATGAGCATACACGTCAAAGTAGTGCGTCTGGATAAGCAGAGACCCGAAAGCGTACCTCGGGAGTATTATCTGAGGTCGCAAAGCCAGTACCACCGGTGGTCACGATGAGGTTGACGTCCTCAGCGGCCACATCGGCCCATAGCATAATCTGGCGTTGAATCTGGGTGACCACATCGGATACAATCTTGGTATCGACGAGCTCCCATTTCCCGCCTCCCTCCCTATCCAGGACATCGCTTAAGGCAAGCTGTGAGGCATCGGTGGATGGGTCTTTGGCTGCGGTTGTGGAGATGATGAGCAAGGCCACTCTCAGAGGTGCCCCGGCCATTATCCTGCTCTACCACGTAACGCAGTCGACACAATCAATTATGTACTAAAATTCACAAATGAGTATTAATGTTGCACACGAATCGTAGCACAGCGCTTGTGTATAGGTATTTCGTGTATGAGATGAAGCTCCCTAAGGCTATACGCAGTAATACCTAGGTACCTAGGTGGGGATAATGAGCACACACACCCCACCAAAGTTACTTAGTCATCTATCTACAGCATCGATCTAAGTAGGTACGTACTTAATTGTACCTGGGGAAGGGGAAAACCCTTAATCTGTTCCAATATTTCAACAATACCTTGGTTATAATGCTATAAGGTCTTACACCCCAGATGATGAGTCAAACAAGAGTCATAAGTTAGGCATCCAAGTATACTATTAATAACCTAGCTGTATTGCCCATTGTAGCTATATCCCCATCTGGCCAAAAGTCCTCGTCCCGAAAACTCGGGTACCCAACCCCGGAGTCGGGGATATAGCCCGGCCTCGGGCCTCCGTCCAGACAATCCGTAACAAGTGAAGAAGGGGAAAACTTAAGCAGCAATCATACAGAATATAGTAGTTAGGTGTATTTACGTATATATAGATTGATATCAGCATCATGGCATCTATCAAAGTTTTCAAAGGCATCAATACTCCCCTCCCAACTCCTGTTTTAAACATCACTACAAACCGACACTCCCAAAACCAACGTCTACTATCTCCCAAGACAGCAACACCAACCTATTCATCATGGCATCCGAGAAGTCTATTTCCGAGCTTGCAGAGCTCCTCCAAAAGAATGTCAAGATCCTAGAAGACGGAACCAAAGGCCAACCAGGCAGTGACTTCTCGCTCACCTTCGCCTTGCCTCCGCCCGCGGTAAAGCTCGACGCATCCCTCGAGGCTGTTCGAGCTGAGGCCGTCGAGGCAGCAGACGAGCTGAGGGCCCGTCTCCTGGGACCGTTCTTGTATCTGGGTTCACTGGTCCTTCCCGTGGTTCGTAGTCCCTAGTGCTCACCAACGCTCCCTGGGTACCAAGCAGATTCCGACGCTAATTACAGCACCTAGCCTGCCTTCATCGTGATTTTCGGCTGCTTGTATAACTTTGACATAGCCTCTCACATCCCAGCAACGCCCGGCTCGTCAATCACGTACGAGGACCTGGCCGCTCGCTGCGGAATGCCTCTAGACGATGTCCGCCGCGTGGTCCAGACGGCGATCGCGTACCGCATCTTCGAGGAGGCGTCGCCAGATGTGTCGGTGAGGCACAACAACATCTCCGCGCTATTCGCACTGGCGCCGGGTATGAAAGATCTGCTCGGTCTCCTCGCGGAGGACAACCCCAACGGCGCGCGACGGTTCGTTGAGAGCGTGCGGCGCTTCCCTGGGAGCGGAGAGCCGGGCCACTCAGCCCTGATGGTCGCGGAGCGGACCGAGAGAGGCATATCGAATGACAACATCGCAGATCCGACGAAGGGGTTCTTCGACTTCATCGCCGACGACACGGCGCGTCTCACACGCTTTCGAAATTCGATGGGAACGTCCACGAGGGCGCCGGGATACGCCGCCACGTACTTCCTCGACAACGTGCCGTGGGGGGATGCCGCGCGCTGCCCGAAGAGCATCGTCGACATCGCCGGCGCGGGCGGCGACCTGAGCAAGCAGATCCTGCGGCGCTACGCGGGCGTCGAGCGGGCCACCTCGGTCGACCTGCCGGAGGTGATCGAGACGGCGGAAATCCCCGGGGACCTTCAGGGCAGGCTCCATTTCGCAAGCTACAACTTCCTCGCACAGACCATGCCGCTCGAGGCCGACGCCTATCTTTTCCGGCACATCTTCCACGACTGGAGCGACCAGTACGCCGTGAAGATCTTGAAGAACCTCGCGCCGGCGCTCAGGGCGGGGACGCGCGTCTGGATCAGCGAAGTCGTCCTTGCCGAATTGAGCCCGACTAACCACCTCGGTGACCAGAGACAGAGGTAAGCATTCTCTTCCACGCCTGTCCCCTCCCCATCCTTCCATTCTGAGTGGATAAAGTAAAGTCCACGATGCTAACCAAGTATGGTCTAGAGGGGCGGACATAATGATGAAAATAGGCTTCAACGGCAAGGAGCGAAGCAGGCGTGGCTGGGAGAGCATATTCGCCGAGGCCGACAAGCGGTTCCGGATCGTGAGCATCGTGCAGCCCGAGGGAGCAGTCGATGCCGTCATCGAAGTCGTGTTCGACGCCTGATAGTCATTTGAACTACCATGTTGCAACGAAGGGTGTTCTGGATTTGGGCCATGGTGCTCTCCGCTCTGTACTATACTCTATTGTATATTATCATTAATCAGTTACAACTTCCACGTTTTCCGGTATTTCCAATTATAAATCACATATTTTGGACGGCCACTCTTGTTCGCGATGAGCGATGCGTATTTCAGATAGAATATCATCGTAGAGATCACTGCCCCATTCATAGTAAACTGTGAATAGGCAAAAGAAAATATACCGAAACAGTTCGGCGTGATCCATTGACTATTCATGTGACGAAAGACTTTTGAACGTAGATTGAAATTGTTTAATTGCGAGATTCCAGCTCTTCAAAATCTCATCTGAACTCGAAGTCAGCTATAAAGTTTGATGAGTGCGTTTATTGAAACTTACTGAGTATCTTGGCAGGTTTAAACAGTGTATATCGCCTACCTATTGCATGATTCCACTAAAGAGGGGGGTTTATACGATATAAATTGTGCGTGTAGAATCAGCTTCGATCCTGCCTATTCGTTACCTGTACCGATCCGTTTCCAATTAGAAGAAAAAGTGACTTCCAGACCTATAGTAGGCACATATTACCTTTCTTATATACGGGCGGTTTTCTTTCTAGTACATCAAGATTAGAGGTAAGGTACCAACATAGTATCGAGAGATATGAATGGTTGGCTCCTCTCCTGCTTCAGTGTATGATGGAAGAGTCCGCACGGGTAAGGGGAGTTTATCTCAAGAGCCTCAGCCTAAAAGTTTCGCCTGCTATGACTGATCTGCGTGGCACCAACAGCTAGAAAGTCTTTAAGAAACCCCGAAGGCCGTCGGGTTCAGGCTATCGCTCCGGCGCGCTGTATGTACCTCAGACAACATCCAGAACCTACAAGGGGGTCTCCAGAAAGCTTTCCAGTAGGGTAAAAGACACATACACACAATGCATCATAGAATTCTAATCGATTGACGAAGTTCTTGATACCCGGGTTTTGTAACATGCCGAGGCGCTTTACCACGCTATCGAAGCCCTAACCACCTTGCTCCGACACCTTTTTTCCCCCATGTCTGGCTGTCACAAAAGGTGTAGAGCAATTGGAGTGTCCAATATCACGGGATGTAAGGGGAATGGCAGCAGATTAAAAACGTGTAGAAATTTGTAGTTGGCTCTCAGTGTCAGTACACTACAAGCCCAGCCCCATGACCATTCCTTGTTTGTCCGTAATGTGACCTTTTTCCAGTAGCCTCCTCATATTCATTCATATTTCGTGCGTTTTTGCATCGAAGGATGGAGGACGAAAGCGATGGAACCTTGACGAGTGATGGGCGATTATTGATGCTGAAATATGTCAGAGATTGTCACAAACTAAAGGGTATGATGAACGAACCTTGACAAATCCAATGCGACTAGCCTGCTCACGAAAGCATTGACGGCAGAGATCAAGTCCGTACTTGCGTATCAGACCGGCACGGTGAGTGCAAATCCGGCTGCAAACATTAGTCGCCACAGAGCAATTTCGAGACAAGGTACCTACCATTGACGCGAGCCCTTGCCGTAGCCGTGAGGGCGACTTCCCCATACTGAGTCGTGAGACATGATAGAAGTCTTCTTGAGCCGATCTGTGGAATAGGCGGTGGTAGGCTTGGGTGACTTGTGTTGTGGTCACGATGCGATGATGAAGATGGTAGCTTGGTGGGGGAAAATTGAGGAAGCGGATTAATTGCAACTGCCAACTCGAAATTCGACCACGAAAAATATATGTGGATCTTGCCCTAGGACCCTTGTCGGCCTGGCTGGTTATGGGTACCTACCTAGTTGGGACTAGTCTAGCAGACTTAGGTATCACGTGATTAATCTGCTTAATAGGTATTCTGCCTCCCCTTTGTAAACAGATACTACAGGCATGAACATCAAATGGTATATTTGGAGGCTATCTGTTTATTATATGGCACTGTACTAAACCAGAAGTTACTGGTGTACTGAAAGCAGAGGTAGGGAGGTATTTTGTATCTATCTTGCTGCTACGTAGATGGATACCTAGGTAATGGAATTCAACTATTGGCCACCTGGCAGCAGCAATGCTTGCAGCTGACGCACAAAAGTGGAGTATCGAGAGTCATCTGTAAATATCCCGAAGATTAGCCAGACCAAATAGAACAATGACTAATGGAAGAGACCAGGGTTGATCCGAGCCTCTCTCCACAAACTTGGCTCTCCCGGAAATCCCAGCCCACTTCGTCGTCTACCAATTCCATCTTCCCTTCCATCATCAAGCCACAAACCTCGCCCACACGCGCATCAAGACATTTTCATTATAAAAGCTCGACGATCGCAAGATGGGTAAAGTTCACGGAAGTCTTGCCCGTGCCGGTATGTTAAACGATTCCACGTCTACTTCGCAGGATGCTAACTTTCGCCAGGCAAGGTCAAGAGTCAAACCCCGAAAGTTCGTCGAGCCGTTCGAATCTCAGTAGTCATCTGCATATCTAACATTCTACGTTAGGTTGAGAAAGCCGAGAAGGCAAAGTCGCCCAAGGGTCGTGCTCGAAAGCGGATTCTATATACGCGCCGTTTCGTGAACATCGCGACGACAGCCGGTGGCAAACGCAGAGTATGTTATCCTGCCACATTTTTGTAGCCGAGTACTCATACGTTTTAGATGAACCCGAGCCCGAGCACATAAACCTCACCATCGCATCGACAATATCTAGCATCAGAATGGCATCAGGAAACCTGGGTGGTTAGTTCTCGGTTAATAACCGTTAATTGTCGCGGCAGCTTAGGTTATGGAGTTTTGATTGGGAACACTAAAATACAATTCCTAAAAACTGTATACCTCTTTTTCCCCGTCACTTATCCGTCCAGAGTGTCATGTTACTGCAGTTTCTTGATATTACCCACGCTCCTGGGGGGCAAGCACAAGCGCTCTAAAGACAAACCAGAAATCCAGCGGCTCCCGGCCTCTTTCCAAAGCATGTACAGCAATGGTTCATGCTCAGGCGAGATACCCAGCGGCGTATTCACAAGCTACATAGGTGCAGAATACAGTTTCAACAGACAAGTCTACGTTCTGCTCGCAAATCAGATACCTTGATTCAAAATTTGGTGTCCATTCGTTCAGATTCCATCTTGACCATGAACAAACCTCGCCAGGAATCGCAAGTTGGGATGTAGCCAGATCCCGGTTATATCCGGACTCCATGCAGCAGGCTGTCTAGTCGATAAGATCTCGCCTTGTCCATTTCATGGGATCGCTTACTTCCCGAGTGAGAAATCGATCAGATTGCCCGACTTGTCTCGGCGAAAGTTATGCGTTTCAGATGTCTTGCTTCTCCCTCATTCCCAATCGTACATTGATGCTGATTCGGTATATTAATACGCGGCGACAATAGCAGAATGGAAGACAGATTTAGTGATCAACCTAATAGGACCACCGTACTTCCAGCATCTAGTAGGAATATAGCGAGGCGCAGCACGGCTTACTGTAATGACAACAACCATGAGATGCAGTTCTATGGCTGACCATTGCTAAATTGTATGTAGACACAGGAAGAGGGTGTATATGATCTTCGTTTCCTAACACACAATAAAGCTTTTGAGGCACCAGAAAGCTCGGTCGCTTCGAATTGATTTCTTTGCAAAATTGGTCATAAGCTAGGCCTGCTGATCGTTTCTTCAACAGGCGTCAATACTTTGCCACTTGCTTAACTCTGTGATATTGGTACACCGAAACTGCTGGCCTAAGTAATATACTGCGTAGGTAAGCGGCTGGAATCGGCCTACAAATATTAGATTCGCACAGTATCATCCTGATAAGATAAAGCTGTCAATCTACGCATACGTATCTAGGGCAATAGACTACCTAGGTACCTAACCTAGGTACTTAAATACATGTGGGGTAGACAGTGTAAAGATGCCGAATCGGGAATTTCCCAATCAACGATGATTCTTGGGAACTCCTACGCCATTATAAGCTTCGACAACATTATTTATCTCCTATTCCACTTTAGATCACCCTTCATCCTATCCTCAACCTACGGACACGATGGTCAGAATAAAGGAGCGCTATCTTCTAGTCAACATCCTATACCCCACCGAGTTGGGTACTCGAACTAACTTGCCCGATGTTGTGTTGCTCAATCAGCCCACCAGTAACGAACTGACGCCAGCCCTTCTTCTTCGCGCGATACGCGCGGAAGTGGCCGCTTTATTTGGCGACTATGGCTCGGGAGCCCTCGAGGGCGGTGGTCTTTCAGGCGAGCCCTGTCCTATACTCTTCTGGCCGGACCAAAACTGACCGATATGTGCAGTCAAATATCTCTCGCAAGCAACCTCCACCTTTATACTACGAATCGCACGAGCCTCGTACCGATTTGTCTGGACAGCCTTGAGTTTCATGAATTCGATCCCCGTTAAGAATGGCAAACCATGCGTTTTTCGAGTCGTTCATGTCAGCGGCACCATACGACAAGCCGAGGAAGAAGCTATCCGTCGTGCACGAAATCTCATCTTCGAGGCAAAAGAAGGACAACCCACGAAGGCGTCCGACCCTCTAAGCAATATTTTCAGTACTTCAAGCCGACCCAAACAAGGAGCGCCCACAGCGCCCATAGAAAGCCCCTCCGAGGAAGAGGAGTATGGTATTGACGTGGAGATGAGCGAAGGCTGAGACGTCATGGTTTTCTTCGGACTACTTTCACTCCACTATCTCCCATCGGAGGGGGCATACCATCGAACTCGTCATCGTCATCCGGAATAAGGTCAGGGGTAGTAGTGCCAGTATCCGCACCAGCAAGGTTCCCAGTCTTCTTCTGCTGCTCCTCCCATTCCATTTGCTCGGCGGCATCGTATTCGTCTTTCGCGTCAACCCAGCGTTCCTGGATGTCCTGCACATCCATCATAGACGATTCATTGCGCATCGCCACCTGCCAGACCGTGTCGTTGGCTCCTTCGGCACCACCAAAGACATACCCACTGGCCCTGTCGACCACCCGCAAGAGCTGCATCATGCTCTTTTTATTCTCGACGGCAAGCACCTCGAACCGTACAAGGCCAAAGCTCTTGACGAGATTGGCGACAGCTTGATTTAACCGACTAAATTTGTCGCTACGCATTGCCGGGGCTTCTGCTTCAAGTTCCGGAAGGAGATACGATAGGTCTTCAACCTCGGTGTAGAAGTCGAGATTGAATGGTAGAGGGTCGTATGAGGCAACCTTGTCGATCTTCGTTAGGACGTTGATATGCGGGAGGTCCATCTGGAGCATAGCGCGAAGCGTAAGGAGGAGGTTCGAGAGGTAGAGCGAGGGTTGCGTCAGGCAAAAACTATCGGACAAGTGCACAACTACAAGCTGTATCGAACGTCAGTCACTTATATAGGCCCCCAGCGTGCATGCTTACTCGGTATCCTAGTTTCTGCAGCTTGAAAAAGATGTTACGAAGGGAGTTGTGGTGTGTGTATAACTCGACTTGACCAGGACAGTCGAACAGAATATAAGAATCCCCAAGCTCTTTCAGGCCATTCTCCAGCCATTCCATGTTATGTTCCAGCTCTTCGAATGCGTAAAGGATGCCGCCGTTGGGGCCCAGTTCGTCCTCGGCCATGATCTCCTCAAGCGTGACGAGATGCCGAATATCCAAAGCGCACGGATAGTTGGTCTTGTCGTTCGCAGGGTCGAGATTGACGACTGAGCACTCTCGTCCTATGGCGCCCATGAACTGGTGCACTACACGGCTTCCGATGAGCACAGGAGCTTCACGGTTCGGAAAATAGGAATAAAGGAAAGGTAGCAATAATAGTGGTAGGCAAACTTACTGCCATCGCAATACGTGCTCTTCCCAACGCCGGGGCTACCGAGCACCAGTTGCGCGAAAGGCATCGCAACAAATCCGAATAATTATGATGGATTGAAATGAGTATCTTCAGCTTGGAGGCAAATAAGAGGTAGATGCGCAGTGGCGATCGCCCAAGAGCTGTATACGGTAAGTATGCACAGTATGTAGATGTCATCAACTGCCCCTCAACCCCTCCAGGTCCTCCAGGTCCTCCAGGTAGCTCAGAGCCTAGGGGAGCTAGGGCGGTAGGCTACGGCAGATTTACAGTGTGCAGCACAGTGTATTTCAACCACTAGCTACTTATGTACTTATACCTCCTAGGTAACCTTGTAGCTTCCAAGTTGTTTACCTCTTATCGATTGAGCAGCAACGAGTCCTAGTTTAAAGCCCAGTTTAACTATCGTCTCTCTACCTACATGCGACTGCGACGGACCAATTGACACTGTCTTAACAAGTTTCTTCAAGCCTACCGAACATATAGATAACCCAAATCATTCGCATTCGACTTAGTGCCACATTGAAATAGTAAATAGTAGCACATAATCAATCAACATGGCGCCTGGTGAGCCACCTAAGACCCCCGGTTCCGTCCTATGATATCCCGATGGCTAACATCCGCCGCAGCAGCGCAATTCGAGCTCGCGCAACCGCCAAACGATGCGATATCCGCACTTGTGTTCGCGCCCGAATCACCCTCACGGCTCCTTGTTTCCTCCTGGGACAAGAATGTATATTTATACGACACACAGGCCGCCGACGCCACGGAGGGCCAGCAAGGCTCGCTGATCCGGACCTTCGAGCACCGCGCGCCCGTGCTGGATGTGTGTTTCGGCGCGAACGACGACGAGGCTTTCAGCGCCGGTATGGATTGGCAGGTATCGCGGCTCGACTTAGCCAGTGGCGAACAGACTGTGCTCAGCAAGCATGCCGCCCCCGTACGGAGGGTTGTCTACAACCGAGAACACTGTGAGTATACACGCACGCACACAGGCCTCCAGGCCTATTGCGCTCCCCTTTGATGCCCTTCCTCCCCTTCCATGGCACCCGTATTATTTACGTGCCCGCCCGACCATAACAAGACAAGCTAATATATCATGCGAAAGCCCTCGTCATCTCCGCCTCCTGGGACAGCACACTCCACGTACATAATCCAGCCGACACCACCCAAGCACCGCTCGAGATATCGCTGCCCGGCAAACCCCACGCCATGGCTGCGAGCCCCTCGAAGCTCATAGTAGCCATGACCTCCCGGCTAGTTCACATCTACGATCTCTCAGCGCTCGCCTCGGGCCTATCATCGCAGACACCCCCATCTCCGTGGCAACAACGTGAATCCTCACTAAAGTTCCTCACACGCGCGGTAGCTGCTATGCCGTCGGATGCGGGCTATGCCACAAGCAGCATCGAGGGGCGCGTGGCCGTAGAGTTCTTTGACGCCTCCGCCGAGTCACAGGCCCGGAAATACGCCTTCAAGTGCCACCGCCAGAACCAACCCCCGCCGGACGGCAGTGGTGGCGCTCCCACCGACGTCGTTTACCCCGTCAACGCGCTGGCCTTTCACCCGGCCTACGGCACTTTCGCGAGCGGAGGCGGTGATGCCACTGTTGCCCTCTGGGATGCCGACGCTAAGCGACGCATGAAAGTGTACCAAAAGTTTCCCGACAGCGTCGCCGCGCTTGCCTTCTCCGCTGACGGCCGCTACCTGGCCGTAGCTGTGTGTCCTGGTTTCGAAACTGGCATGGAGGACTACAGTGGCGAGGGACGCACCAAGATCCTGGTGAGAGAGCTCGGTGAGAATGAGGCCCTGCCAAAGGGCAAAGCCAAGTAGCGCGGTCGCAGTTTCAGTGATTGCAAGTCAAATGAAGGACAGGGCCTCCAAGACTAAGATCAACAGGTAAACCAGGACACACCCATGTTCCCTAACCAAGCCATGACGCGCGGCGAAAGATCAATGATAAGACCAATCAAGGCGGAGAAAAGCGCCACCTCTACCATGACGATATCGAACAACTTACCTACCTATGTACCGCGATCTACAGAGAAGCCCAAATTAAAAGAAAGAAGGCCCACTAGCGGCTTTCAGGCGCCGGCGTTCTAAGGCGAGAATCAAAAGCCGTGAAATCATTATCATATATTGAGTCCGTCAAAGGGGAAATGGTGCCCCTCCCTCGTCGTCTCTAATTAGTACTAGGTCGGGGAGCAGGATCCCATAGAAGCAAGCCGAAGGCTACATCCTACTATAACATAGCAGAAATAGACCCCAACTATACCCAGTTTTACCGAATCATCATTTCTATACTTAAAATCTAAGGAGTCAAAAACAGAATGCAGTGTGTTACTATGTAGTTCGTAAAGCCATCGCAGAAAGACTGTCTGTCGTAGCTGAGTGCTTAGCTATATATCATTATGTAACTTAGACCTAGAGAGTCATAGACCTCCATGTTCCCCTCGTATCATTTCCTTATATAAATTCCACTATCTTAATTTGACCTCCTAGTTCGCAAAACAGAAAGATTCGAGGTACAGCATCGTACAAGCCAACAATATTCGAGTATAAAATATTTGCCCGCCCTCATGAAGCCATGATAGCAAGGAATAAGACACCATCATTTGTTTCTCTCACATGTACGCAGCTTATCGAACGTGAATAGATTGACGTAGGCCAGCCACTACTAAGATAGTCTTCAGCCGTATCTTAACTGGAGGTACTCATCGGCCGCTCACCAATATCACAACTGGTCAAGAAGAACTCGTCCAATTGTGAATCTGGGGTAGTGTTCTTCATGTACTCGTCCACGTCATCCGAGTTCTCTAACTCATCCATATCCTCTTCGTCTAGCTCTTCAGAGTCGTATTCACTGGCTTCAAGATTATTTACCATGCTCTGTTGCAAATTCTCATCTCTCACTCGTTCATATACTCCGTTTTTTTCCTTTTCATGTTTCTCATCACCTATTTGAAACCTGTTCACTTGTTGAACTCTCGTGGATGATGAGGATAGACGTTTTCTGTGGCGACTCTGAGACCTTAGTCCCCGTTTTCCAAAATTTTCAAAGTCAGAAGCCTGTCTCTTTCGTTGCACAGTCTGCTTCACCTTTGGCGTTGACATTGACGAAAATATCGGGTTAAAGGGCGGCGCGGACTCGATGGTACTGTAGTTTTCAGTCACAATATTCCTCGGTTTTTTGGCGACCGAAGGCTCCATGAAATTCTCTCTCGTTGGCCACAGGTCTTTCATCATTTCGCCAACTCGCCCCCACAATCGATACGACTCCTTCAGATGTGACCGGGTCGAAGTTGGTTCTTCCGGGTTATGTTCGAGAGCAGCTTCAGTATATAGCGAGAGCTGTCCGAAAGCGGAGAGCGACCTTGATCGCCTACGTTTACGTTTGCGCGTCATGGGGAAGACAAATTGGGGTCTCGCCTCATCATCTGAAAATCCGTCACCAGTCTTCCAGATGGACTCTGGTTGGCTTCTAGACTTTGGGAACCGGAATTCACCTGGTTCCTGATAGTTGTGTAGTCGAAACTCCCCCTTTGTGACGTATGATGAGGCGCTGAGAACGAGGTCATCGGCCTCAGATGATGGTGGTGAGTATCCTACTTGCTCTGGAGTCGCTTCACTATGCCTATACTGACGCCTCCTAGAAATATTACTCCTCTCGTCATCCTGGCGATTTCTGTCCCTTCTAATGATGCCAGGATGAGGTGTATCCTCACGTCTCCAGGTTCGACCTCTAGACGGACTCCTCTCGTCCGATGCTGCTCCGTATTGAATTGAAGGGTGACTAATACCAGAGGATGAATTGTTTCGATCATATAAGCCTAGTTCCGAGCATAGTGAAGGCGATGGAGTTCCGACGCTCGCTCCACTGATCAACGGTTAATATGAAAAACGTAATGAATGCTTCTTCTGTACCTTAGAGAGCGGTGCCTTATCTCTGTGTAAGTAATAGGCGCTGCAGATCTTCTGCGTTTCGAGTTGGCACGCGTAGGTGAGTTGGTTCTAGCTCTTGCATGCTCGTTTTTGTCATCGTCTTCGTCTGGTGTAACGGAACCTCGAGAAGCTCCAGAACTACTTTGGTAGCCTGCCGACTTCGCACGCCGGAGAATTGCACGGATCCCCTCGGCCGTAAGTGCGAGAGGAGCAGATTGGCCGGTATAAATAGGGTCCATGGAAGGAGGGATAGCAGACACATCTGCAATAGATAGGAGCTCGGCCATCTTTTCAGATTACTGTTTAAACGATATGATAACATGAGGTTGTATCTGAAACGCAGCTGACAGTTTGGAAATGTGTCTGTGTCTTTGTGTGCGTCTGGATCCTGATTAGACAGGTATGTGAAGCTATGAGGAGGATATGGTGGCAGATCAGAATCAGATACGGAAAAAGAGAAATAAGAATCATTGGAGAAATGAGGAACGAGGAATCACCCCACCAAGGCGAATATTGGAGTAGATGCCGCCGTAGACGGAGTGAGGGATGTTCCTGCTCTCCTGTCAGTCCATTGCGTAGAGATGATAGTTGGAAGGCGCCGCAGTATAATATACCTGCACAGGAAGGCATAACTAATACCCACCTACATATGTGCTTGCAAATAAATACCTAGGTAAGTGTGCATATTAGGTACTCTATGTATGCAGGTATACTGAATGTTCATCTCAGGTTATCATACACTTCCGTATTGCTGCGTGTAATGGGAGTGTCTATTGATATCTGTCTATGGTGCTTGGTGCTTGGGGTTTTACTATTAAGTAATCTTAAAGCATCTTACATAATGACTGCTCTTCGTCTAACTATTATAACCCGGTACTTAATCGTGATCTAATGTAATGCGAACTATGCTTGACTCGCAAAGACTATCTACTAACATTGTAGGAATCGTATGTAACAAATATATTTCTCATAAACATACGTGTATTTTTTTTTTGTTCTTGAAATCCGGAGCCCTCGGTGCATCCTAATACTCCTATAAAACTAAGAGATCTTAAGGGTTCTTCACTTCTTACTAGTGAAATAATTCATTAACCCAGTTAACTAGGTATTCATACAACAAACAATCTTTACAATAGGCTATAATGTTGCAATTAATGCATTTGATGAAAAATAAGCTGCCTTTAATATCGCCGTACACTATAGGATAGAAAATTTGTGTTATGTATGATTGGTTCGGAACGGCTAGATTTATTCGATACGAATATAGGGCAGTGGAAACTAATGATGCTATACAAGCAAGCCACCTGGGCAAGTGGTTAAACTGCATCATCACAGCTGAGCGTACAGCCATCACAGTCATAGAACGGTGGGCGACGACAGCTATGCGCAGACCACCGAGTCGCAGCAATACAGAAATTTGCAGTATAGCCAAATCAGCTACAGTCAGACAGAACAGCAGCGGGCATACTTGTAAAAGAAATACCTTTTGTTTTTTCCCCGGGTAACCAGAGTCAGGTATAGAGTGAATTTTTTTTACGCATGCAGCAGCTTAACAGTTGGGCTTGGTAATACTATGAGTAATTCTCGAATGATTGGTGGACTTAGACGTCGTGTTGAGGCGTCAGTTTGCTCTGAAATTTATTAGCTTCAACATAGGGGGGATCTAACGAACGTGTGCTCTTCCGTTTAATCTAGTTGTGCATAGGTACCGAAATATGAAGTTGGACACAGGTATATAGACTAGACAAACACACCGAAAAGAGGCAAATGATTTTAGTTTCCTATGGTTAGGAGCGCTTTAGATCATCGAATTGACCCTCTTAGAAACTGGGTTGGCGAATTTGGGTTTCAACGAAGCATTATGGTAGACTTAAAGATAGAACACAATACGGCCACCTACCTACCGCTATACATGGCAAAGTTTATTATCCTTGAGTAATGTTTCTTTATTAATGTGACGCCGATTGACATTCAAGCTTGATGCCGAGGTTTTCTCGCCTGGTGGGTTGTTACTATCTAGGTCTTCACAAAATTTAACATGTAATACTGCACGTATGACATTTTCATTGAGGGCTTGGATTTCTTTCCTTTTCCTAGTTCCCGAGCTGCTGCAGCTGTCCGCTGAGTCGTGGCGGTGAACTTGCTGTAGAGGTGAGACATTTCGAGATCATTTTCGGCCATCCCCTCCAGGTAAGGAAATCATCTAGATTGCCGCGATATAACAAATCTTATGAATTAAGTGCCTTTGACTTGCTGCTCACACGTAGTATAATAAGGCAAGACTTAGTAAATCATGTTTTGCCGTCGTCGTGAAACGCCGTTGCCGAACTAATTTCTTGACCAGCCCATTGGGTATACGTTAGTGTTTAATGCTCTGAAATCAGCCTTAGCTGGTCGAGCTGAAAAGGCGGAGTCAGTTTAGCCTATTCTGAGGATGCTTAGTCGACTACAATCTGACGTTTTGATTGCTTTCTGAGGTGTGATGTGTTTGATGTAGCGAATAGTTATGGAGCTCTGAAAGCACCCCTTCTTAATGGCATCAGACCAAACCTTCGAGATTAGAAGAGCGGACAGCCACAATAATGTAAGCAAACTGCAAAGGAGAAACGCTAGTCTATAATATCAGGCAAGAGGCAGCCAATTCGGAGGAATTATAAGTGTATCCTAAACTAGGGTTTGTTTTGGCTTGCTTACACGTCACCCGTTTGTAGGTAGTGTACGACGCAAACAGGTTGGCAGGATAATCCGCAGCATTCCCCCAGATCAGCAGCTTTAAGGATGGACCTGATCGGTGGGTGCTCGGGGCATTTGATCGCCGCGTGCCTGACGATCACTATCCTTTCTTTTTCCACCCACACTGTTCCCCCGTTAATGCTTGACTCGTGCGATCGTCATCGTGGCTATGTTGTGCGTTTGGTACGGTGACAATGAAGCAACCGATCTGTTGGAGCAAAGTCCAGATTGGGACAGCTGCGAGGATATCATTGGTGAATGACGAATTAGGAAGGATAAACGATCTACCTTGGGCAGAAAAGGCCCATTACGATCGTTGAATTGTACTCATCCATGCGTTGACATCAACGTATCATTTTTAAAAAGTCGTCGCAATTGTTTTTTCTTTTTTCCCCTTTTACCCCGGAACGCGCGGCAGGTTGCCCTTTATATGTCATCTTCTTGTTGGAGTTAGCAAACATTGAAGCGCTAGTACCTAGAGTCTCCGCATAGCGGAGATATAAAAAAGCTTAGATAGATCAGACTGCTGCGAGTCGACTTATCCTCAACCTCGGTAACCGAGCGGGAAGGTTGAATTCCAAGCTGGTCGCATTGCTTTGAAACCGTCGCTAGATAGCACCATCCTAAGGCTTGTAAGATAAGGTAACCAACTCCTATTGGGTTCAATGCTTTGTGGTTGAGAGAATATAGGTAGGCCGAAGGTTCTGCTCCGGGACAGTTCTGCAGCTCAGTGGTATGTGTAGCTGGCCGCAGTTTACTACGTATGTACTGCGTAGGCCATTATGTCGTGCAACGTATCACGCCATCGGCATTCCAGATTCTCGTGATGGCGGTGAGAGAGGGATGGTTCATGTGGCTTGACAACCAGAATCGGTATTTCTACTACCCAGGTTACTGGAAGATGTGGAAAGGACCAAAAACAGGGGCGGGTTCCGCTGAGTTATCGGCCACGTCCGCACGCAATGTCAGCATAGTCGGTATATTTGCCCACGCCAACTTTCTCATGTGGCATTTGACGTCGAATACCAAGCCAAGCTTTCCATATACTATGTTGAGGTTGGGAGACGGACAGACCCTGCAATCCGGACAACGGTCTAGTATGGTTTCTTCACAAGGTAACGATCTTCACCGCCTAAAAATGCCATGACGACTGACCACGAAGCTGGATGTCCCATCTGCACTGTACCTAACAAAAAAGGGGACCTGAGCCCCTAAACTCGTGCCAGTGTTTGGGCTGCCCACTATACTACTGAGGCTGCTCGTACCTAGGTACATGGTAAATACTTACCTACAAAGCTAAGGTACCAGTACCTAGGATCACGCTTCTGCTGGGGCTTGATCTTCGGCGGAAAGGTGCGGCTACGGTTCAGTGGTTGGCGCTATAAATATGCAGCTTGCACTACAACCAGGTTGACGGGCGTACGAAACCAGTACCTAGTGTATTGTGGGGACAATGTGCTCCACCTGCAGCGCACAAGGGTCATGATACGAAGCAGAAGAACACGAGATGATAATAACTAACCGCATGGCAGCCAAGCTTCCGAGAAGTAAAAACTGACTTTGGATTACCTACCTATACTGACGGGTGCCATCTGTTCTTAGGCGTATATTAGCAAGCGTAAAGGCATCAGCAAGAAACCATATAGGCTTCCGGGGCATTAATATTCGATCTATGTACAGTACCTACCTACCTACTGCGTACCTACGCAGTATGCTATGATGGGTATAGTGTACGTACATAGTTAAGTACTTACAGTAGGTAGTTTAGTTAGCTCGTATTGTTGACGCACGCCATCGCCGACCCATGCTCCTTAGACTCGGATCACCGCCGTATCATTTCTATACTGCTACACTAAACTCATCATTATGCATATGCTTCTTAATGTCTACCCAGCGTTTACCACTTACTGGTATTTGAGACTTCAGACAAATTAGGATTAGCGTAGGTAGTTGCTGTCTTCGTTCAAGCTATGTGTCCGAGGAATTACATACCGGTAGTTTTATGTATAATATAGTTGTGCAGATGAGAAGGGCCCCCAAAACGGTTCTTGAACTAGTTGGCCACTCTTGATTTGAAGCTCGTGACAAGGATTAAATGCACACGATATGGAACGCTCTAAGGATATACATACCTAATACACGGAGGTGACAACCGTCTAACTTTATCTTCTTCAACTCCTTACTATACCCTCCGCGATTTATACCTACCACATCCGGAGCCATGGTTTTTCGAGCAACTGCACGGCAGATGGTCGATTAGACAATACGATTTGGAGAATTTCTCTAAGTAAGGATACAAGTTCTCGCGCTTCTTCGTCATTCATATCTTTTGGCTTGTATTTGAAGAGCCCGTTCTCCAACGATAGTAGTGACTTCGGATGACCACGCCACCGGCCGGCCGGAAAGCCTTTAAGGCTCGTCCCATCTCAGAGTCGTCAAAATCTCCAGGAACAGCATCTAAAAGATCACCATTTGGGCCAAAGTACATCGTATATCTCGGCCACGCATCAAGTATGTTTGCCGTTGATGACGTCATACGAGCGACCCAATCCGACGACCTGGAACAAAGAGCTCTCGGTTAGCAGAGCAAACATAAGACAGTCAAAGCTCCAGATGTCAACCGCGTGGTCCACTTTGTCGCGAAGAAGTATCTCCAATGCCCTAAAAGGTAGAGGCGTCGCAAGGGATAATTGGGGGTTGTCGACTCGAAAAGCTTTCATTTCCAGATGGCGTTAATAAAATATTTATTACTCAAGAAAGATACTATATACTAAAAGGGAAGCATACCGTTGCCAAAATCCGCCAATTTCACTGCCTCTAGGTCTTGGAGACCTTTAAGAATGGTTTCGGTGACCACCGGTTAGCTTTTCCGTCAATCCGTTCTTCGTGATCAAGCTGCGCGCTTGATCCATTTTGTTGCAATTCATTAGTGGTGAGACGTGATATATCTCGGAGGGGAAAAGGCAAATTCCTAGACTGTAAATTGCCGTGGGCGACATTCTTATCGTGAAGAAACTTCAACCCTGACGGGAGACTTCCGAGAATGCCTTTATTTCGTAGAGTTGAGAATCATCGTAGAACTCGTGAGGTGTGGTTAGGGACGTCTGAGATACTTGGACCCGTGGGCTTAGTCACAAAACAAGGATGCTTCTCGTTAGGTCCTTCTAGTATGGATGAATCTGATAAAAGGAGGAGAGATTTTGAACTGAGGCCTTTCGGAGTGATAGCTGCGAGACGCTGCTGAATCGATAACTCATTTGTCACATCTATAGTGGCAGCATAGATCTTCAGAGCTACATGTTTGATCTGACTGTTGCTTTCAGACCTGTTGCGCAAAACTCTCCTTAAATAATTTTTTTCACTCGAAATCCAACGGAATATCATAAACACTGCGAGAACTTACATAGTATCCTCAGCTAACCAGATAGTAGCATATGAACCGTACCCAAGCTTCCTGATAATACGGTAGCGCTCATGTACTATGTCACCCAGAATGACTGGGTGAGAGCCACCTGGCCGATATGAATCAACTGATTCGCAAGGAGTACTCATAGGCTTAAATCTTGAGTCCTTGGTCGATGGCATCTCATGTGGCGGGGTTAGTTAGAGGTCGAAAGGTAAGGTACGTACTTGATAATGGCAGACGACAGCGGTAGCATAATTTAAAATACAAGACAGAGAAAGAATCGTGAATCTGAAATAAAATCATTAACGTTTCCGCCGAAGAACTTATCGAAAAAATAAAATCATCTATTAAGCGCCAACATACGCAATGTTGGTCTGTTTTGTCACGTACTTGTATGGCTCGGGTGAGAATCCCTCATTCGATACTTAATAAGTACCTAGGTAAGTACAAGGTGGTATCGCCTCTCTGGTGTACCTTAACAGAACTTTGCTGATGCTATCGTGTGGTATCTGAGTAGGGAATGCCAACTGACAGGTATAACTAGATGATAGTTGAATCGAAAAGACCATTGGATATACTACCTACTTTGGTAGTATAATTGGCGATAACAACTTACAAATTGCTGTTTAGTATTCTGGTAGCTCGCACGTGCTGAAATACTATAAACGTACTAAGACCAACACAGCTACAGTATTGCCTCTTGGCAAGAAGTCAGTACAGGGTCCATTTCTCCCCCTTTTTTCGGCCGTACACGTACACTTGTAGAAGAAGCGTAGAAAAATCTGTTCGTCCTATGCTACTGGGCAACCAGACAAGGTGAATTTGTAGAGTAGGACTTCTTCCTAATGCTCAATATACTGATATTGTATTACCTGAGCAGATATATAGTCAAACACACATGGATGCATATGTAGAAACTCTTTAACATTTCTAAGTTCTATGTATACTATGCAGACTAATACAGTAACTAGCCTTACGAAGTACATGTATACGTGATACCCACTGGACTATACCTAAGTAGATAGCTTACACAAGGCACAGCCCTATCTAGTGTCAACTTACTACCCAGGTAAGACTAAGTATTGTACTGTAGGTGTTTTATGCACTTATGTATCTCAGTAAGGTATTTACATACTACCTCCCAAGGTACTATTACAGTACCTACAGTAGGTATGTGTACGCTACCTAAAGTCCCTACAGTACCTACATGTAAGGAATTCGTGGATCTGACAGGTAACCCCATGCTCCATTGACAGTAGCCTGTAGGTACAGTATTCTGCCTGGTACCTGTGTACACTACACTACACTACACTAGGCAAGTACCGATGTAGGTACATAGGTATCCACTTGACCGGGCAGTCCTGCTACTGAACACAATTCCAGCCCTGGCCTGATCATTCACGCATTCGTGATTCGTGGCTTGCAGCTTGCAGCGCCCGACTCCCATCCGGCGCGGCAGCTGCATACTAATAAGCTCAGGCCCCTGCTCAAGGCCCCTCAGGACAACGCCGGGCTACCTAGCCCTTGATTCCCTATGGTGGCAGGTATCGTATCGACCAAAAACAGGTACTTCGTACTTCGTGCTCCAGCGTTGATCTCAGGTACATAAATTGTCATACATATATACCTACGTACGATACATCCTGCGTACATACTTACATATATGTATCTACATATTCCCATCTCGATTGTTCGCTTTTCCCTTTCTTCCGAGAATTGATTGAGCTCCCTCCTTCATCCTGCCCTCCGACTTGCCAGGCCTTGAACACCTCTCCTCCAATCCACGCTCCCTTTGCGTATATAAACGTTGTGTATCTCCCTTGTTCCCGATCCCTCGGCGTTCACCTACGCCGCAAGTCGACCTTCGTTTCGACCCTTTAGCTACGGCTAACTGCTTGATCGCGTGACACTGTTGCTACCGCGGCAAATCTAATCTACAATCAGACCGCCATTTTTTTTTTCGGAATATGAGCAGGAATCCGCGCCTTAGAATACAGTTCTGTTTCCTCGCGCCATAAAGGACAAGATCAAGATGGGTCACACCAAGAGCTTCTCGGTGGCACCGGTGGTGGACGACGATTTCGTGTTTGACGAGAGTTACTTCAGACAGTTCTACAAACCGTTGTCAAACCTGCCTACACCACCGCCTTCTACTCGCAACTCATCTGCGAACCAGAGCCCTCGGGTATCCCTCGACGATACTGAGGGCCCCAATTCTCAGTTTTTAGGTCCGTTCACGTTTGCATAATATTTATTCATTTGTTTGTCTACCTTGTATAAGCTGACTCTTTCAATAGGTCCCGCTGCCCACCTCGCGAGGATGTTACCTCCAGGAGCCTCGTTCATCACACCATCTATTCCCGCAGTCCAGCAAATGTTGGCGAGGGCCAATTTGCCCATGGACATCATTGCCCTAGCTGTCTGCATTCTGGACTCTCTGAATTCCAAATTTTCCCGCAGCTGGCGCGTAGCATTTCCGTTAAATCGCCAGGGTCAGCCAGCCTCGAAACGACACACGCTTCCTTCAACCCCCGGGCATGCAACGCACATCAACTCTGTGTTTCCTGAGATCATCATTCTTGCAGCGCTAATGATTGCCGACAAGTTCGTGGAGGACCTGCAAAGCCCTACGCAATACTTTACTTCAACTTGGGGGAACAATCTTTGGACTTGCGAGCAGATTAACTTCACCGAACGTTGCATCATGGAGAGCCTGGGCTACCGAATCTTGCCCTTGTGGGATCCCGCATTAATCAAGCAGGCCAGGCACGATATTGAGATGGCGCGTCGGGAGATTATCCAGGAGAGCACGAGGTGCGTCGGTGAGGATGGCAGAAAGCACTTCAAGTCGATGAGCTCGGGCCATGCCGTCGTAGGTCTAGGCCTGCAACTCACTCCTGCAGCTACACCCGACTCGGAACGAGCGACATCCTTCGATCAAATCTAATGGCTGCATTCCACGCTGTCCGACGCCGGTGCTCTCGATCGGCTAGATCGTGCCTGCAGGCACCCACTACATAATACCACACGTAACGCTCTTTATTTAAGACGCAATCCTTTCTATCAAAAATCAACTTTCCAGAATCCCCCAATGGCGCCATCGTGATTCCTCTGCGCGGCGGCGTCAATTATTTACATACGCATTTATTAATTGGACATGGCTGCATGACAAGGCTCGCTTGCATTGGGCCTGGCTAGGCTTGCATTTTTTGGAAAACCCGGGGCGAGGGGGGGAGGAGCCGGCGTTACATTCGCCTCGTTTAACGGGCGACACCGCTGATTTTTGAACGCCATTGTGCATCTCGATGGTATGCTCGTCAAATTGGGAGCAGTAGTTTCTCCGGGCCACGGGAATCTAGAACGGCACGAGGAGGGAGTTGCCCAAAAGCCTCGGATTCTTTGGGTTGTTTTCGTTAGGTTGGCCTGGCTTGGCCAGGTTTTCATACGACCTAACAGGCGTTTATGTTGGATCTCGGCATTGCTTACATACATGAGGAGAGGATATGTGCTTTCCAAGTTCTATACCCCTTGATAATTGCAAGTTTGCATTTTCTTCCACCTTCTCTAATGTGAGGCGCCCCGAATTCCGCTAGCTCTTGCGAATGGCAAATGAGGGATCGATATGCCGAAATCAACACGCGTCCTCGATCCCCATCTCATAACTCAGGCTGAACTGGCCCGAGAGATATCATATTATATTTCAACGCAAGGCCGCCGTGTCTTCCGTTGAGCGCACATTAATAGTATGTACACGTGCCGCAAACGTACGCGTATGCAATGCATCGCGCCTTACGCCCCCTGGTAAACGTGCCAAAAGTAAAGTAGAGGTAAATATCGACGGGGAAATACACGGAGCGATAGCCAGCATCCCGGTTCATGTGGTAGGCGACTTCGAAATTAGACTTTATTCTCGACAACGCTTCCTAGCCACTCCTATCGACACATGGAGTAGAAAACGAGCCACAGAGTTGAGATGACGCAAAAGGAGTACAGATGAACTTCAACTTTACCCTCATGTCATTTGAAGCGAGCATACAGGGCACATAAAAGTCGAGACCATACGAGCCACTCTACTCTTGAATCCCCGCACGTTTCTTTTTCGCAGACTCTGGTGGACAAGGTACTAATCGAAGGTGACGCACTCTCCTAAACAAAACCGCTGACGACTTACGGTGAAAATATGATGAATGCCTTCGCTAAGAAGTAGGCAGCTAAGCGGGTCAGGCAATGTATATCTGCGAGAAACAACTAGTTCTCAGCCGGCTAAATATCTCTCCACACTTGATTGTCCTCCCTTCTCCGCGGTTGCATTCCTCGCTCATCACCATGTTGAGAGGGAGTGTTTCTGTCAGAGGATTCTCATAACTTTACCTAAGAGAAAACTCTCATAGGAGCGCTTCGGTTGTTGCAGCCAGCTGGACAGACAGCCGCAGACGCCCGATCGATGCAGGTATGGTGAGATGGCAAGATGACAGAATCGGGGACAAGTCGGCAGTTGTAAGGCTTTATGCGGATTATTTCAGCGCACTCTCATCACAAAGCTACTAATTTTCTAGTATTATGAGAGGGACTGCATTATACGTTAGCCCCTTAATACTGAAGAAAAAGTGAGAATGGGAAACTAGACGAAACACTTAGAAATACATGAACAAGTCACCGGCGTGGACGTACATCGGAGCTCGTCTACTCAACTACCTAGGTACCTAGGTAGTTCTTTGATACCTTGATAAAATAAAATTTAATAGGTGCATAATGAGGCTCATACTATCCCAAATATGTGATAATTAATCTACCATCTATTTTAGCAATTATGAATGAGATTCCTTGCAAGATTAACACACTGGTAGTAACTATTAACTTGGCGTACAGCATAAGTATTTGCACACCCACGAAGAAGAGCAGCCCAACAGCCTTTAGCTTATGTGAATAGCCAACATACGATAGATACCTAGCTCTAATCACTGGAACAGTAGTATGGTTAAGTTTACACAAGTAAGTAACTCTTTGCAAAAAAAATCCAGTAATGTAGACGGAATTACATAGAATACCTACCACTGGTACATAGGAAGACAGGACAAAGACAAGTCCTTATCGGATCCTATCAATCCAAAAGAGGATTAGTGAGGGGCATACGGCAGAATTTTTTGATAGACCGCTTCCCACTCTCCCAAGCTTCCCCCACCATGCGACCATCCACGCAACTAGCATCTACTGTACCTATCGGACTGCGCATGACTTTAGCTCCATTGAACGATCAATGTCGCCCTGAGCGCATATGCCTCCACCTTGAATCATTTAAGTACGTAGCAGAATCGTAAAAGCCATGGCCAAAAAGCGAGCGAGAGAGGCCGATGGTGCTACCGAAACACCCGACAAGATGGTGGAAGATAGCGACAGTTCGGATGACGAGGTGAGCAGGATTCCGCAAAGAGCCTGGAATTGCCGCTGGAACATCTTGTGATCAAGAACTGACAAGGCTTTCCCCCAGGATTTTGACATCGTGAACGTTGACTTTGAATGGTTCAACTTCAACGAGAAGGTCGACTTCCTCGGCACGAAATCGCTGATACGGCAACTCTTCGACGTGGATGCGAATCTATTCGACGTGTCGGCGCTCGTGGACCTGATCCTTTCCCAGGCGTCTATCGGCTCCACGGTCAAGACCGATGGCGAAGAGTCCGATCCCTTCGCCTTTGTGACTGCTTTGAACGTACAAGAGCACCGCCAAAAGAAGCCCATAGCTCAGCTCGTTGAGTATCTAAGTGAGAAGGCTAGAGCTACTGAGTCGCTGGCCCCTATACCCGAACTCCTGGCTTCTAGCCAGCACGTCGGACTTGTACTGTCTGAACGATTGATCAACATGCCTTCCGATATAGCGCCACCACTGTACAGTATGCTCGTGGAGGAGATCCAGGATGCCGTCGATGATAAGGAGCCATACGAGTTCACGCACTACTTGATCGTTTCTAAAACGTATCATGAGATCGAATCGACTCTAGCCGAGGAGAGGAAAAAGAAGAAGGGAAGGCAGGATGCTACACTATACTATTTCCACCCCGAAGATGAGATACTACAGAAATACGCGACGGCATATGGCAGCTACCCGTTCACCAAGGTCGACGACGCCGTGGCAGATAGCAAGCGGGCCTTTCAGGAGATGGGTGTCATGCCCATGGGTTCTATGATTTTGATTGAGGCTAGCAAGTTCGCAGATGCCGTCAAGGCGGTAGGCGAATATCTAAATCCTCCATCGTGAAGGTATTCCAAACAGAAACAAAAAGAGAAAGATTTTTTTCGTCCCATCCGTCCCTTTTACCCCCTTGGCCACCACCCCGCCCCCATATGTATGATATACCTATGAACGCCTTTTTTGTCTATATGCAGACCGTCTACTCTAATCGTTGCATGAGATACTCGACCTCGACCTCCTTTGTTATGGGGATAACGAACTCCCTGTACATTGACTCCACTGCGTCGGCATTGATCTTCCCCGTGCCACCTGTATTAGTCGAAGATGGATCGGTGCCGTACGTCTGTGCTTTGAGACGAAGCCGGGCGAGCACCTGCTTCTCTACAGCGGCATTTGTGATAGACTCGCCAATGCCATCTCGATCCCCGGCCTTGATCAGCCTCGTGTACTTCTCTGGATCAGACTGGAACTTGGACTCGGCAACGAATTTGCCGAAGTGTATCCTCCGCGACAGGGCCTGAAGACACGCAATGTCGCAGGTAGCTGAGGAGCCGTAGTTCTCGGCCGACTCGCCGCTGTCCCCCCTGCCGAAATCGGGGCACACGGCCGGGAGGAACTGCTCGACGTAGAACTTCTTGATCTTCTCGTTGACGTTGACGTTGTTCGGGTGTAGGATCTTGGGGTAGTCGAGGGGCTTGAGGATGGGCTTCTGGAGGGCGTCGGGAAAGAAGGGGTACTCGTCGGGAGCCTCGTAGCGGCGGATCAACGACTGGAGCTTCTCCTGCTCGCGCAGGTACCAGTCCATGAAGCTCAGGGTCTTGTCAGAGGCCAGGTCCACGGCGCCAGGCACGTAGATACTCTTGTTCAGGGGGAACTGGACCCTCTCGATCAGATGGAAGGTAATTGTATCCTCTAGGCGTCTGCATGTAGAGTGAGTAAGGAGATGTCGAAGGACATGTGCAAGAGGACGTATGAGGAGGAGGGGGGGCCTGGATCACGGCCTTGGCTGGGTTAGGCAGGTGGCTAGCTACTTACATCAGCTGGAAGCGGATATTTGAGAGGTCGAGTGCCTTGGAGGCATCTTTCAGGTCGATTATAGTATCCATGGTTTTTTTTTTTTTTTTTTAATTGTCGAATTGCTTCAATGCCACGCCGTTTCTAACGTCGGGTTGATTTTTGTTGACTCTTCTTTACAGGGGGGGGTTTGCTGCACCGATGGTCGGTCAGTTAGGTACTAGGTAGGTAGGTAGTGGCCGGTCGGGGAGCGATACAATGCGCCTGGTGGGGCAATCTTAAAATCGGAGAGATATGGTATCTTATCGCATGCCAGTGAAATGATCATCTTATGCACAAGGGCATCATACTGTGCTGCAACCGGCCGAGTTACGGTGTACAATTGGGATCGCGTGGCTCGTGCGACAGCAACTTTCTTAGATGCACCATCCTGGTAACACCAAACTACCTACTTCACCATACCAGTCGTCTGCCGTACCTTGTTGCGTGAAGATACCCTCAATTTGCTACAAGATGCATAGAATTCCTTATTGAAAACCCTCGAGTTCGATAAGCTACAGCTGACTCAAGAGCTGTTCCTTAATTCGCGCATCAAAATAAATGCGCCGCCCCACGACGACGACGAATACCTGCAGCGACTTAGCTATACTGCATCGAGCAGCATAGATAAAAAATATAAAAAAAATACGGACAGAGATAGACACAACAACGGAAATACGCGCATGGATGATTCAGACCTACACAATGCCTTTCACGACGAAGCCCCCGTGGGAGAGGACTCTATACTCTCGGTAGCCATTCAATTCTTCTTCTATTTTAATTTTTAGTTTTACAATTTTTTCTTTTTTTCCCCCGACATCCCTCGTCAAGCAACGTCTAACAAAAGATATATAGACACGAGGTATAGAAGCCTTTACTCGAAAAGTCACCACCACCGCGAGTCACCTAGCTGGTCATGCCGTTGATCCCAGCGGAAGCCATTACCACAACGCCATGGGCCACGTCCACAAGCAGCTTGCGCGGCCGGTAATCCAGCGAAGGATGTTCTCCATGGCCAAGACTTCTCCTACCGATCTCGTCCGCTCCAAGTTTTCAACCTCCGAAATACAGTCCCGTGCACTTTCATACCTATCCGACGACATGCTACAGAACATCCCCGAAGATGAAAACGCATACTCTCTTTTCCAGGGCTTTCAGGCAAGCTTCCCTGAGCTAACAGACGATAGCAAGCGACACAGGAGAAGAGCTTCCAGAGGAAGGAAAATGATAGAGGATTCGCCCACAGCCGCCAATGGTCCGCAACACTTGCATAAGCTGAAGAAGGGGAGATCTACAATGTTGCACGAACTGGAGATGCTTGCGATACGGAAAAATATGGCCAGCAGCGAGATCCGTGAGATTGACAACAAAATCGCCAATCTCACGGGCATGCGCAGGATCATTATAGAGAGGTTAGCTGGCCTGGAGCAGGAGGAGGCCCTGTTAGAGCATGACAGTAAGAAGCGGTGTCCCCCAGTGTACTTTTTGCTTGTTACTAACACGGCACCGCAGTCGTCGATATGGATGGCCGGATAGAGATAGCACAAGTGCTTGCGGACGAAGCCGAGTCTATCGCTGCCGCCAATGCGACATCGGCCAGATCAGATGAGGACGACCTGGTGACGGATCAAGACATCGATGAATTTATGTCAAAATCTATTTATGAGAAAATACCATCTACATCGAACCCGCCGTCTCGCCAGAAACGGCATAAGGCCACCCGGCGGAGATCCATGCCTATCTTGCACGAACATTTCGATCCTGGCTTCAACATTAGGGAAATCAAAGCACATGCAGATCAAATAACGGCGTTGGATTTTGATGTGCCATTCGGTACTATGGTGTCAGCCTCCCTCGACGACACGATCAAAGTATGGGATCTCAATGCAGGACGTTGCATAGGCTCCCTGGAAGGTCACACGGCATCTGTACGGGCGCTGCAGGTAGAAGACAACATTCTTGTCACGGGTTCTGCGGATGCCACTGTAAGGTTATGGGATCTGAGTAAGGCTCACTATGACCCTCAGGGCAGCCGATTCGGACATGATGACGAGGAAGACGACGGAATGGCTTTTGAGAACCCAGACGATCAACCGGTTGATCCTCCAGAAGGAAGTATGGCGGATTGTCCCCTGTTCGTGCTCCAATCACACGTCGACGAAATCACCGCTCTTCACCTCCGAGGCGATGTGCTTGTTTCGGGCTCCTCAGACAAGACGCTACGTCAATGGGATCTTGAAAAGGGTCGCTGTGTACAAACCTTAGACGTGATGTGGGCAGCTGCGCAAGCCTCCGCTTCTCTAGGCTCTGGCGAAGGCACATGGAGGCAGACTTCTCGCCAGGCTCCGGGAGCCGCTGATTTCGTCGGAGCACTCCAAGTTTTCGAGTCAGCCCTTGCCTGCGGCACAGCGGACGGCATGGTACGCTTGTGGGATCTACGTAGTGGACAAGTACACCGCAGTCTTGTTGGACATACCGGACCAGTCACTTGTCTGCAATTTGACGACGTACATATTGTGACAGGAAGTTCAGATCGTAGCATACGGGTAAGTCTGTCTAGTTATCTACTCACGAAACATCGGCCTACATCGACACTCATTCTCGGATAACTAACCAATCATCTATGAAATAGATATGGGATCTCCGCACGGGATCTATCTTCGACGCCTACGCATATGACAACCCAATTACAAGCATGATGTTCGACAGTCGGCGCATCGTCAGCGCCGCCTGCGAAGACGTCGTCAAAGTGTACGATAAGATGGAATCGAGGCAGTGGGACTGCGGTGCGGGCATCACCGAGCCGGAAGACGGACGTACGCCCGCTATCGTCGAACATGTGCGCATCAAAGATGGCTACATGGTCGAAGGACGCCGAGATGGAATAGTCGGCGCATGGGCGTGCTAGAAAGCCCGCGAGGGCTGCAGAAAGGGTTAAAAAGAGCTCAGCTAATGTATATATGTATGCATACCTTTTAAGATGCTTTGCTGGTTAGCGTGCTGCGGCCAGCACCATACGGCTAGAGCACATGGTCAAGGAACATGAATTGTACCATTCGAACACGTCATATGAAGCTTTACTTCCTGGTGGTTTTGCTCTATAAAGATGAGAGCTGTGAACGATTCGTACGCTTCTCCTCGTTATAAGTGTAGCGTCGCATATTTCTACTTAGATGCTATGTAGATCGTCATCGATATCGCCATGCTAGACGTAATACTCCTGGCAAAGTGAAGTGAAAAGCTAAGTAGAAATAAGGATGCTTTGCTCTCATTTCCAAAGCGAATACTGTTCAACGTGCCACTCTACTTGTTGCTATTGCAATAGATCACTTGCTGTTGAAGTTCTTTTATAAATATCAACATCATCAGTCAACATGACAGCCAGCAAACCCTATCTTATCCTTTTGTGAATACCAAACCTTTTATAATAGGTATAGAAAGTACTCTCAAAGTCACACAATATTCAAGGTACTGTCAAGTTTTATATTTCATTGTCGTCATTGAAATCATTATAAAACGACTACACATTCTCACGTTTTATCAATCCATCCAGCTTCAACAATAGTATTAATATTCTACTTCATGAAGTCCCCTTAAATGTACCTACCGTAACCATTTCCTACAGATTAAAATGAAGAGAGAATTGGAATGGATACAGTTGGAACGCCCGACTCATCCATACTTCCCACTCCGCTACGTAAATTTAACACAACAGCCAGTCACCAGTGAGTTATACATACGCACACTAAAACGATCAGGCCCCGGACACAACAAGCCAACATGGACGCGGTTCTCCCAAGCACGTAAGCGCATCCTCGCATCAAGTTCGCATGATATTCACAGTTTTCTCATTTCCGGATCCCGTGCGCCGGGGTCTGGACACGTATGATGTAGGTCCCATATCCGGCACCCTACATCCTCCCACGACAACGATCGCACTGAAGGCTATTCTAGTATCTATATATATACACGCGTGCACACACGAGGCAGCGTGTCATCAACGTATTTGCCTAAATGGCGAGCTCGAGCTCTCGATCCGCTAGGAATCAGACTTCCACGAACCTGGCCAGGCCGGATTCTGAAAAGCGTAAGAAAGAAAATATGTTGGTTTGCTGCAGTGCGTGTCTGATGCCCGAGCGTTTTTTTTTTTTTTTTTTTTTTGGGCGTTACGTTACGTTACGTTACCACCGGGACGGCCATTTCTTCTCTGGACCTAACGCGTAACATTCATAGCAGGGTACAGTACGTTGCGTACGTAGTACGGACAGCCAGACAACTAGGCAGCGAGACGGCCAGATAGACGGAAATGTCTACGTCGTGGGACGTGATATGCCAGTGTATACGAACTATAAAATAGATAGGTGGCATAAATGATATACCTAAGGAAGGCCATGTCTATATGTGTTATGTGATGTATACGTAAGCAGGTACTTACTCATGTGTGTTTATATAAAAAGAAAAGGTACATGGGGTTACACCAACCGACATTCCGCAGTTCCCTGTGTCTCGTGCGCGATCCGTTGGGCTCGATATTGTCCCTCTTTACGTCCGCTTGCGGTGCGTTGAGGAACGGCGTAGACATGTGAGCTCTTGCGCACGGCCATAACAGGGCTTGGCTAAGTCGTGTTGGCTTGGGGGCCGTTCCACCAGAAGTTCCTCACATTCGGTGTAAGTATGGTTATGAACCTTGCTTAGTACGAGCTGAGCTGTCATTTGTTTCCTGCGGGTACGATGGGGTGGTGGTGAGCACGCATAACTACGCAATAGGTTACCTACCCTATGGTAGAAGGGGGGTGGTAAATTTGAGATTCTGCGTGGGAAGCAATAAAATGAAACGAAAATAAAATAAGATAAAATAGAATTGAACTAAAATAACTAACGTGGAGCAAGGAACCGGACCGTGGGATGAGTTGGTCGGTTCGTTTTGGGGATCACAGATGTTGGTCATGAGCAGGCATATCTACAGCCTCTTTTAAGCTGGCTGAAAATGGATTCAGTCGAAGCACGGACGTTGGACGGGTCGAGTTTATGGGCTATCTCCTGCAGGCCTGTCTCCATGGAACTCGCAGAGTGCATGAGGTAGGTATGCCGCAGTGAGGTCATCATGACAGCTTTCTTGGTTATACTGGGTTCCTGGGAATTGGATCGAATTGACTATTCTGATAACTCAGGTTAACTCGACCAACTCGATTCCAAAAGGGCAAGTTTCTGACAACTTGGGATTAATATCGCTCTAGGATGGTGATATATGATGCCTACGATCATCCGTGCATGTCGACGTCCACATTTGCTCGACTTGGGGATGTGAACAAGGGTGAGCGAGGCGTAGTCCTTTTCATTGCATACGAAACCTTGCATCTCAGATTTCCAAGTTTCTCAACAACGTATAATCTCGATCTCTCCCTGAGCTGCAGCTACCATGCGGCTGGTCTATTTGGATGTGATCTCGGGCCAAGTCGGGCATGAGTCGTTCGACAAGATGCTTACTTCGCGCCTCATCGAGGCAGCTAACGTATCGATATATCTTACACGGCTGATCCATCAGTGACTCGCTCCATCACGTACTCCAAGCTTTGTGTGACAACTTGGCAGCATTAAGGACAGCTTCAGCGAATACAGCTTCTCGGATTGTTATCAGATGGATCTGTACTCGGCGATCTCACAGCAAGCAAGCAAGCGTCCCCCAAAATGGATCTGCAAGTTCTCCAAATGGTAACCGAGTACTTCACGTGGCCAGCGAAACAACCGGACTCGCCGAAATTCTGGTACCCCAGAAAGAGCATAGGTCAGGCCGAACCCTTCTCTTTCGAGATGTTGGGCTGGCCTCATTGAGCGCTCCGATCTCGTGCCTGATCGGCAGTAACGGTTGTCTATTCTCTCCCTCTCCCGGGCTTGACGCCCGGGTTTTGCCAAGCAATATGCTCCCTCACCTTGATTGCTTGGCCAGCACCCCTTGTCCATGACTAGCCATACATTTTCGCGCAAAGTCGAGCTTCCTTAATATCCGTGCCGTGTCTACTCCACAGTTTACTCCGCACTGCGACCTTGATTTCCTAGTTGTGGTGCGAGCATGGGAAAGGAATTACAAAAAAAAAAAGTAGAGGAGGACGAAAGAAAGAAGAATGGCAATACCCAGCGCGACTCTAAGCAGGTTTCCGAACCAGGACAGGAGGTCCATACTTACTGAGCACACTTCGTGCGACCCGAACGTAAACTCACCGATGTATACTACCTAGTGTTGCTCTCCTCTGCCCGTCTTCTCTCCAAATGTCTGAGCGCGGTGAGATTTTTCCTTCGTCATTTTAGAAGATGCGTGTTTCTCCGCAGCAGAAGTCTGCGATTAGCGGGAATTGACCAGCGGGGTGGGCCGTGGACAAGACAGCCCAGGGGGGTTCCGGATAAATTCGAATCTGTGTTAGAAGAGGCGAGCGGCGGTCCACCCGCACGAATCTTGCTCCTAAGCATGCACGGAATCCACGGGTAGGCCAATACCTACCTCTCGGAGGAGCACGGTCGACGATCTGTGCCATGACGGAAGGAGAGGGCTGTTTTTCCAGATGAAGACGGACCCTGAGTGCGAGGTGAGGAGCGGCAGCGCTGGCTTAAGAGTCGTAGCTCTGGGGACGACGTGTCTTGCCCTCTTCCTCCTCCTACTCCCTCTCCTCCTTCCCATCTTCCAGCCTGCCCAGTGGCACTTCGTCGTTGCTAGCGTCCCGGGTCTTTGTTTAGCTGTCAGCATGTGGACAAGTGTAAGTGTGCTGTTCCCCGCAGCAGCAGGGCTGCTGGCTGGATCGACGTCCGCCACCCTCCTGTACGTGACTTCTTATGCCGGCACTGTCACGACGCTGGACCTGGTCGAGGGTGCCGCAACCAAGCTCAACACCGTCGCTAGCACGACGGCATGCGGAGCCAATCCTTCGTGGCTAACCCTGGACTACTCCAAGTCATTCGTCTACTGCCTGGACGAGGCTTGGGGTCAGCCCAGCGGCGCCATCACGTCCTTCTACACGCACGCCAACGGGTCCCTGCTCCCGCTGGCGACGGCCGATTTGATCGCCGGTCCAGTCAACATAGCTGAGTTTGGCGTAGGAGGGCACGGACTTGCCATCGCCTCTTAGTAAGTGCAACGAACTATCATCTACTGGGGACGAACACATGATCCCGGTAGATTTAAGTGTATATCCGGGTCGACTATCACGTTGTCTCTTGGGGGAGAGATTCAACATGGGGCCATCTGTACGCTAATCACGGAATTGTGATTCTAGTGCCGGCTCCGGTCTCAATGTCATAAGCATGACCCCAGAAGGCGGTGTCGACCTGGTCCAGAACGAAACCTACACGCTTACCCAGCCAGGACCCAACCCTGAAAGGCAGGATGTCCCTCACCCGCACCAGGCCATTCTAGATCCCACTGCGAGATTTATCCTGGTGCCTGATCTGGGTGCCGACTTGGTGCGGGTGTATCAGGCGGATGCAGGTAGTTTGGAGTTGACGCCGATCGCCCCCTTGGAGGTCGCGCCGGGTTCGGGCCCGAGACACGGCGCCTTCAAGACGGCGCGCAACACGACGTACTTCTACCTCGTGACGGAGCTGGGCAATACCATTGTAGGATACGAGGTCTTGTACAACAAGAACAAGACGCTCAGTTTCTCCGAGCTGTTCACGATACCAACCCATGGCGACGATCGTGAGCTCGTTAGCACCGCAGCAGCTGGCGAGGTCGTTGTAACGGTAAGTGAAGCAATGCACATCTTGAGAATAAATACGAAGAAGAAAAAAGAAAAGATTGAAATGGGAAATATGAGGGGGAAAACTATCTTACAAACTATGAATATCGATAAGACCATAGCTAATATAACACCATACGAAGCCCGACGGGAAATTCCTCATCGTCTCCTCGCGGTGGGAGTATTCACTGAATATTACAAACTTCGACCCGAGCAACAGCACGGACATCGCCTCAGACCCGCTCATGGTCTACGCCATCGACAACAAGACGGGGTCTCTGAAGAAGATCCAGGAGGTAGCCGCCGGGGGCGCAGGCCCACGACACTTCTCGAGTGAGTACATAAATATGAAACCTCTACAGTTCCCATATTCTCCCCGTTCCCTCTTCCATCTCCGACACTGGGAAAAGATATCTCCGTTTAGGGGCTAGTCCCATTTACCAAAAAAGAAAAAAAAAAGATAAAATAAAATAAAAGAGTACCCCTTCTCATTCCGGGAAATTTTCATATACATTTCGCCCCCCATCGAAAATTAGACTTAACTGACCCCGTTTGTTTTTTGCCCGCTCGCCAGTCAACGGCGACGGTAACCGCGTCGCAGTGGGTCTGCAGGGAGATGGGCGCGTAGCCATCATCGAACGGGACGTCCGCACGGGCTTGCTCAAGGACTTCGTGGCGACAGCGGACGTGGCAGGCGAGGTGAACGCCGTGATCTTCTACGAGGACTACCACGCGAAGAAGAAGTGGGGGGCAGGTCGTCTCCGGGTGTAATTAACAACACGTCGGGGATTGCATTGTTTGTTTCTCGTCAATGGGCCTCTGTACGGGTATAGTATATAGTACATAGACATATATGCGTACATCAGAGGGCTGGAAGATGCCGTGGAGAAATGGTGATGCAGAGACAAGGCAAGGCAAGGCGAGGCGGAGACCTTTTTGGTTTCCCTTTTTCTACATATAGGCATACAAGCGAAGGCTGCCTCGTTCGCATGCCCGTGCAAAGTTTTTTCCCTTTTGCTGCGTTTGATAGATCACAGCCAATCATAGATATGACTTATAACGTTTCTGCTGTTCACATGTCTACGTGCAGGTAGAGTCCCCTCCCGCGGCCCCGTCCGGGTGGCGTTGTGAGCCTCATATCCTTGAACCTACACCTGGATCAGACGAGAATTGTTTGCGGGGTTCGCCCATCTCTCGAGTCATATGGGACGGTCTTATATTGACTACGAAGATGATTGTGCGGGGTGAGAGTGGACGAGTGGCCAATGCTAGACTTAGAAATAGACAAGACGTAGATGACTGCATTCGATACATATTAATTTGCCACCCTACGATCGACTCAAGCTCGGGGATGTGGCTACATGGTGTGTTGCAAAACCAGGGCCGTAACCAGGACAAGTCAGAGGTCTAGATTGGTGACCCCCCCGGATCGTAATGAGTTTCTATCTGTGATATATGAACGAATGTTACTCAAGTGTGGCTCTAACCTCGACGGCTCGGGAGGGTTCTATATTTAATTCCGTGGTTGGGGAAGTGCCAGGCGCTTGGGCAAGGATCAGATGTTGTCATGGTATGAACAATATTATCGTACACGCAAAAGAAGACGTGACGTCTTGGATGGCACGGGGTTCTCTCGATATCCGTCCATGGCTTAGTGAAGCACGGTTACATCTTGGCACTCAACAACCGGCGATGTCGTACGTGACGCTATCCTTTGTCGTCTAGACTAAGCCAAAGACCCTGCGGCTTACGCAATGAGTGAATCGAGGCCACGGGAAGCCGGGTAGACTGACTTACCAGAAGCGTCCGATGTCATTAGACTTGCCGCTCAACATGGCCGAAAAGAGCACGAACTGAGGTTTGAGGTTGCAATCGCTAGGCTCATGCCGACGCACGGTCTCTGCAAGAGCTGCCTCTGTATCTCGCAGGAATGCATAGCATAGTCACAATCCTGTACAGTCCCTCTTGTGGAACAGTTACCGTTGCGGAATACCCCAATCAGTGTTCGCTCAACCCGGCCTTACCAGGCTCTCTTCTTCTATCGGAACGCACCCAGGGAGCCGCCAAGGAAAATTCAGAGGAGTGGCCCGTATGGTGACAACTGTTGCTGGGACTGTGATCTCGTGACTCCCGGCTGCAGTCGCCGCAACCTTGCAGATGATCTGGCTCCCCTATAACGGGTATGATTTGTATATCGAACGCACCCTGAACAGGGGAACCTCACATTCCGCATTAGACGGTAATTAGCGATGGGGCACAGATGTACCTTGGGGGGAGGGGAGTTAGGATTGTAAGTAATTAGAATAGGGATTAGTCGAACTGTAGCGGCATGGTTGGTGACTACAATACACGTAGAAGTAAGTCTGTTGTAGTATAGTATAGCTGTTGCATCACCGGTCGCAAGCCGCAGCTGTCAGACGACCTCAACAGTGGAGGCTATATCAATTATGTTAAGGTTCGTCACCGTTAGCGTTCCGTCAGATGGTATGTTCTGGCCTTTCCCCAGACATCACTGGTATATCTGCACTGACATGAGTCTTGCGCCGTCGACACAGGCACCTACGTATACACCTCGAAATCAGTGGCAGCACATCAGGTTTTCGACCGTCTTAGACCTAGCGATGCTTATCAACCGCTGATATCATATATGTGACGTACGCATGCCTTGAAGAGAAGAGAAAGAGAGTAGTTTAGATGAGACAGTAGTCTCAAGTTTGCTCCCATCTATCGGCCAAGAGGAGCCGGGGCTTGTATCATTCTCGGTTCTATCCGGCTGTCAAGCCTTATGGGAAGGGAGGGTATCCTGTCGCGTCACCTTAGTAAGGCGTAGAGCCTGACCTTAATAGCAGTTGCTAGCCCTTAACGTATCGTCGTTCTTATTACCGTATGGCACTCCGTATTTGGGGTTCTGATTGGAGGTCGGGGTAAGGGTTACTAGCATAACTGTTTGCCAAGTTGTGACTCTTTATTGGTATTCGGCCCGTGAGACAACCCACCTGTCAGAAATTTACCATATAGGTCTTTCATATAGTAGATACTGTATTGGCTACCTGTCTACGGTTTCGCCTCGTAAACATGACGACGAAGTAGGGGGGGACTCGAGGTTCCAAACCTGCTTTCTTGAATTAAGCCGTACTTCTTTCCACTAGGCGAATATAGCCAGATCGTTAGAAGGCTTAGCGTTCGCAAACCGTATCCCACCCAGCTCGGCTGTGGTATGCATTCAGCTCTGTACGCAATGCTTCCCATGTAATGACAATATGTACTGCTGAGTCGTAGTGATATTTGTCAAGATGCTAAAAAGGTGTAACGTATATGTCCGACTGACGCCAAGCTCACCTCGGTACCTGGGTAGGAATCAGCTAGGTAGTTTAGTATTCACTCTAGTGCTCAACAGGATTCCGAGTGTAGCAGACGCGGCTAATTAGGTCGCCTTCGATGTATCGTCATACTTGCTACTATATGTACAAGAAAAGAGGACTGATGCTCAATAGGTCGAGAAAGGAAGGTCAGGCGGCTCGTGATAGGCACAGCATAGAATTATACATTGCAGCCGCAGCAGGCTCGAAGATAAGCAAAGCTCGTGATCTGGAGATGCGCGGTAGCCCGTAACAGAATCCGTCACTTGTAAATTGACCCCAGCTTGTATCTGCACGGCACAATCCGTGAGGGGACGAGGTCAGGTACTCCACCAGCAAAGTCCGGCCCAGCCGCGGGAATCGATTTTCGTCTCATGTTTTGGCCCTAGCTCATCGAATTGACATTTGTGGGATCAGAAACCGAGGCAGCGGAGTTAGCTTATTCCTCTCTCCACTGCTCATGTGTACTTAGTCTAGGGATACTTGCAAAACTAACTATGTGCGTTGATGGAGATCAAGCCACGTTGTGACGTCCCCGCCTCTGGATGACACTCTCTACCTCGACATGGCGCGGCGCACAGCAATGTCAAAGATCTGGCTGCCATATACGCATAGAAAACGGTCACAGCAACGAGCAAATGAAAAGCGTCGAAAAGCGCCATCGGACTGATTCCTGTCGGGACCTCTGCAAATTCAAGGACTCGTTCGACCCACTTACTCGTAGGACTCTAGTCTCTAACCGAAATTTCGCTCGACCGTTTACTGTATTGCTGATAGCTAGCTGGTGGTGTTGTTGGTATTAACGATGAACAAGAACTCAGCCTTGGAAGCTCGCTCTGACCTGCGGAATAGTGCAAAGTACGGCACTATTGAGTGTGATGATAAGCATGCTCGGACCTCCTTACGCGTTATCTACACTAATACAACTCATGGGGCGGCAAGGGTTCTTGCAAACTGGTATACTAGAATCCAAGGGTCATAGCAGTGTTTAAATTACGAAGGGAGACGACGCCTTAGCAGCGGGCGAGAGCCTTTCGGCGTCCTTGGATGGCGCTTTCGAGAACAATGCACTTTTCCATCTGGGGTGCAATGGTTTGAACCGTGTCGTTCATGCGATGCCTCTGGCTTCCTTCTGTCCGAATTCTAGATGTCTGACACTTTTTCTTTCTTGCTATGTGACCCCTACACGTAACTCCTTCAGACGGCTTACAAAAGGAGCCCGTGGCAACAAGCGGAAGGCAGAAAGCCAAGACTACGCCATAATAGTAGTTTGCATGTCGTTCACCGCGATACTTGCCTATAAGGGTTGGTACTTTGCAAGGCCTCGGTGCCTACACTAGAACCTCCCTGGGAATACATGCATAGTGCGGGGATGTGCTCAGAGGCTCATACAAAAAGCAAGCCGTCCTTCTGACGTTCTTCGGCTATAGTGCTAGCGTTGTTATAGCTTGCCCCTCTATTCTCAGGCAGGAGGTCGCGTGGGTACGCAGTTCGCGATGATATTTCACGATGATATTGGGGCGACGCGTCAAATATAGGATATAGGTTGAAGGTAGCAGATCGCTTTGAGGCTCGTCCCCGAAGACAAAGAGTCTCAGACGAACGTGTGGGGGCTAGTGCATGATTTACGGCTTCTGCTCTCACAGCAAGCGCTTCTAATAAGTACATGTAGCCTCAAATAAGGTGAAGATAAGATGGGAACACCGAAGCGCCTGATACATGCGCGTTCGTACATGTATGTAGTACTGTATCATGGTGAGCAGCCATCACCAATCGAGAACGTGAACTGAAGCCAGCCGTTTCCGAAATGAAGGTATAGGTTCCACAGCATATGTCCTGCATTAGTTTACGTACAGTAGTATATGTGCTTAACCTAGTGAGTCCATAGTCTCACGAAACTTGGTGTATTAACAATTGCTTAGTTATGAACTAGGTACGGTGTGGTATGGTATAAGGTATAGTTGTCGAAAGTAGTATACACTATCATATTGACTAATTTATTATAATGTACGAGCAGAGCTGAACTGTGCCACCGACACAGAGGGGAAGGGAAAAAAAAAAAAAAAAAAAAAAAAAAGATGGCACCAATACCGGGAGATGAGCAGGATCTATCCATCAACTATTTCCCACGCTTCCCACGCTTGCGCTAACGGCCGTTGGTCTAAGCCATGATAGGAAGCAATTTTCTGGGGAATGATTTATGGGCATTGTGGAGAGGCCTAACCGACGGAACTGGGGTCGGTGCCAGGGTTCAGCGATCATCTCTGTTGCTGGGTGTCTGTCCCGCGTCTGCAGTTATGGCGGGTTTCGGTCATGGTGTTGTCGGTTGTTAACTTGCAGTATCTGGTTTAGTGTAGGGCAGGGTAGGGGTGCTTCCCGGAGGGGGAATCCCATCAGAGCAGGACGGTTGGACCAGACACACACTCTTTGCTCACCCTCTGCTCACACTCTGCTCACACCACTAAGACGCCCGAGTGCTCTCTCTGCGTTGATGCTGGACGGCTGGGATGCTGCGTGAGTCTAAGTAGGCACACCAAAGAGGTACACCAAAGTGACACCCCAGTCCCCCGAAACTCCCATTTCAGGACATAATAAGCTCTATACTGTGCCTTGCAGGCGGGTTGAGACCCTTTCTCAATTCTCCCCTTCGTCACACTCCTCGACCTCGCTTGCGAATGCTCGGCTCTAAGGTTAAATGCGAGTCCGTTTCTTTGAAAGTGCTGGCCATCCGCCCTTGGTTACACAACTTGGATCTCGGCTCGTTATATCGTCATATCGTCATAGGGAAAAATAACTAAACGAACTGGTCGTCGTCGTTGTCGTTGTCGTTGTCGTCGTCGTCGTCGGATTCGCGGAGTAGGGTAGGGAGGCTCGCCGTGTCGTCGCCTTTGTAGGGCGTTCAACACTAGAAGATGCCGCCATCTTCGACAGGCGATTCGCCTTTGTCTGCTGGGGCCGCAAGCTCTTCGGGACGGCCTTTCCCTCTGCCTACAAGGGACACATTCTCAATCGACGTAGCATCGCCCCAGTTGAACGCCGTCAACGGCTCCTCGGTGGTCAAGTCACCAACAGGCATCAAGCCTCAGCGTAATCCAAGCTTCACTCGGGAAGGGATTTTGGGTTCAGCGCAGAAAGCACGAAATCTATCACAAGCGAGTGAGCAGCCTGGCTCTGGTGCCCTCGGAACCAATGGAATGCAGAAAACGCCAAGCGACGAGGGATCAATAAACCCACTAAAACGACGGAACACGGACGCAACTGTCGACTATCCTCGTAGAAGGGCAACGATCGCGGTAGGCTTCTCGCAGCGGCGCCTTGGTTTTTTTGTTGACGCCTGAAACTGATTTCTCTGTAGTGTGAAGTCTGTCGCTCCAGAAAGTCGCGGTGCGACGGGACAAAACCAAAATGCAAGCTCTGTACTGAGCTCGGTGCGGAGTGTATCTATCGCGAGCCCGGCATCAAGCTTGACGCCGGGGATAAGCTAATTTTAGAAAGACTGAACCGGATAGAGAGCCTTCTTCAGATCAGCTTAGTGAACAGCCACCCAAACGCGATGCAAATCTCTCATGACTCGCCACCCATGAGTAATGGTACAGCTCTCAGCGGCGACAATGTTATCCTACCGAACTCGACGGGAAACTTTGTGTCTATTATTCCGAGCGGAGGTTTAGGAACTTGGACGAGCCACACTCCCGGAACGAACATCTCCACGATGCCCAAGGTGCACACAAGTGCCGCCCTACATTTGTTACAGTGGCCCTTAATACGAGATCTAGTTCAGCGCCCTTACGACCCTCAGATCATCCTACAGCTAGAATTAGCTAGAGAGCCTCTTCACTCTCTCGCGAAGACACCTTGTGTCGACCTATCTAACACAAATGCCTATATTGAGGCATACTTCGAAAGAGTTAATGTCTGGTACGCCTGCGTCAACCCATACACGTGGAGAAGTCATTATCGTACCGCCCTGTCCACCGGTTTTCGCGAAGGCCCGGAAAGCTGCATCGTTTTGCTGGTTTTAGCCCTCGGACAGGCCAGCCTGCGTGGCAGTATTTCTAGGGTTGTACCACAAGAAGATCCCCCCGGTCTACAATATTTCACAGCTGCGTGGTCACTTCTACCCGGCATGATGACCGCCAACAGCGTCTTGGCTGCGCAATGCCATCTTTTGGCTGCAGCCTATTTATTCTACCTAGTACGACCCCTGGAAGCCTGGAACCTGCTATGCACAACGAGCAGCAAACTGCAGTTATTATTAATGGCGCCAACACGCGTGCCGGACGACCAGCGAGAGTTACTGGAGAGAATCTACTGGAATGCCCTGCTCTTTGAGAGTGATCTATTAGCTGAATTGGATCTTCCGCACTCGGGCGTCGTTCAATTCGAAGAGAACGTTGGCCTGCCAGGAGGCTTCCAGGGAGAAGAATCGGAGGCCGTTGGTCGAGACGACTTGTGGTATTTCCTTGCCGAGATAGCTCTGAGGAGACTCCTCAACCGAGTTAGCCAACTTATTTATTCAAAAGATTCTATGGCTTCTACAACAAGTCTCGAACCCGTTGTCGCAGAACTCGACTTCCAACTGACTCAATGGTACGAGAGTCTTCCACTCCCCTTACAATTCCCATTCACCCGGACGACTCTGCCCGATCCAGTTCAAACTGTGTTACGGTTACGATTCTTTGCTTGCCGCACTATCATTTACCGCCCGTACATATTAGCAGTTTTGGACAATGAACAAGCCGTCCTAGACCCCTCGGTACGGGAAAGTTGTCATAAATGCCTTGAAGCCTCAATCCGGCAGTTGGAGCACATATCTGCACAGTAAGTAGTCTTATCCTACAGTTGTGGTGTATAATGTACCCCTTGCGTTCACCCCCCCTATTTCCCGGGTTTTCATTTTTCCCCCAATCTAACTGTTTGCCTGTAGTCATGCCGGACACATGCCTTACCTCTGGCAAGGCGCGCTTTCAATAGTGTCCCAGACACTATTGGTAATGGGAGCAACCATGTCGCCGTCGTTATCTAATATTCTCTTAACGTTGGTACCGCATAGAGACGCCCTAGATCAGATTATCAACGACGTGATCATGGACATCGAAAGGATGGCAGTCTTGGCACCGAGCCTCAGCTTAGCTGCTGAAATCATCAAGGAAGCCGAAGTACGCCGACGAACATTTCTCAATAGCTGATGAGCTAATTCAGCTCGATACGACCTCTCGTTAAGTTCGCCAACCAATCTCTCCATCGGTCCGTGAATTGTGGATCGACTGAGCGCCCAGCCGTCGGATGCCTGAATCTCCGTCTAGAGCACGGCCGGTACTCACTTACACTGACTGACATCTCTTCACGAGGTGATATCAACCCACGCGCTCGGCATCGTTTACTTCCTAGCCTATCTGTCTTGGCTGGCTTGCAGGCGACTGCAGCATTATCCTCGGTTATTCTCGGAACATTCGGGGTCTCCTTTTCAAGCGAAGACTTCACCCAGATAGACGTGTCTGTGATGCGACGCTCAATCTTGGGGGATGACGCATACGGGTCTCTTCGCCGCTTCTACGCCTCCTCAGCCTCACCATATTCCCGCTAGCATGCGACCACTTCCCAAGCCGGCTTTTTGTCAACTCTTTTCGTTCGTACGGCCGCTCTGTTTCGGTATGTGACGACGGCCAAGAGCAGGGTATTCCGGGCCTCAAGCAGCATTCGCGCCAGGGACGTGTCTTTGGGTTGCACCAGAATCGTCAGAGTAGCAGCTCGAGGAGCAGGTGACGACGTCTGGTTGGGCGGGGAAAATCGTGGGTGAAGGTAGCGGCTAGGCTATTCGGCCCGGTGTGCCGTCAACTCCGCCTATCTCTCGTCTATTGCCGAATCAGGTCGGATTGGAACCTCACAGGCAAGCACTGGAACGCTTTTCCCCAGCTTTTCCCCGGACTCTTCAGGAACCAGGCGTTCAATCACCAGCATCGCATATGCGCTACGTCACGCACACCACGGAGTTCACTCGGCCAAATTCTTGATTACACTAATCTTTGCCATATTGCTTACACACATCCATTTCTCCTTGACGACGCCCATGATTTCTCAATGCATGAAGGTTTATTAGGAACATTGACTTGGCCTGGGAATAAAAAAACGGATAACAAGGCTAGCTGGCTAGCTGATCTTGGTTGTAATTTTCCAGCCCCCAGATTGACTACGCTACCGACCTTGTGCCTTCGTGATTTCTTGTCTTCTCTTTCTGCGCAAACCGCGGTCTTATCAAATGGTGATCTCATATATACCCAAAGGTGGCAACATCTGTCTTTCAGTCTCGGTTCTGGGCTAGGGGTGTTGGCTGCATCTGCTCTGTTTCCGCGTACCTGAAAATCTTAGCCTTATTCAACAATGTGGGTGGGAGGTCTAGTGAAATTCTATGAAGGTCGACGGTTACATGTTCTACAGAAATCTAGTATATATACAAGCTCAATTAAGATTTAAAGTGTCTATTTGTCTCGTCTCAAGCTTTCCAGAGAGTCCCAAATACAAAAATAATTATACCCTATCCAAATCATTCACCTCTTGAAAGTGCAAACAAGCTTTACCAAAAAATAGGTAATCTGAGCTGAACTTACGGGCTAGAAGACTACAGCAACTGTGACAATTCCTGTGTCATCCCAGTGGAACGATTATCATCTCTTGTTCATTTTGCTTTGAATCTCTCAACCTTCAACCATTTGCTCTTAGTCATTTGGCGCCCAGTGCTTCAACCGCATAAGCTCGGCAATGCAACATGAGATCTGGGCACAGGGATATGACCATCACATCAGACGAAGATAAGACGAATAGGATTTGCCCCGGGATCCAGCTTGCTACGAAGCACGCTTCAACATGAGGACAAGGGGCGTACCCAGGCAAAATATTCCATGAATCAGATGTCCACGTCGTCTCCAACTTCCAAAATAGAACAACTTCTTTCACGACTGTTACAACTTTTGTGATCATGAGATTGGATCACTGACAACTTATTATCTAATATCCTCACGCAATGAGTTAAATATCCACCTGGTTAGTTTGATATGCAACGGGCAAAGAATATGAGGGCGACTGTCAATGCAAGGTAATCAGAAGTAAATCAACCCCCTCATCTAATACACGTAGGATAAGACGAGATAAATGCCCCTGTTCTCCCCGCGTTTTCGCTTCGTGGTAGTGTCCCCCACCCCCGACTCTGCTGCGCAACATCCCATCCCTACTGCGTACGACCCTCAAATGTGGTGTACAACCTACAGTAGTATCGCTCCAGGACCTAGCTAAAGACAAAAATTCAGACCTACCGAAGCTCTCAGGGACCTGAAACAGCCAAGAAGAGCTTTTACGCGTACTCCTACCGACTACCGCTGCTGTAGGCGCGCATGTAGTCCTATTCTCGCCAATCTAGCATCGCTAGTTTAATTTGCTTTAGTAACCTACTTTTCTTAATCCGGAATTTTAGGATTTCTCCTCTTGGTGACTGAGTAACAACACATTTCCTAGTTCGGTGCATTTACCTATGAAGCTGATATCAAGCGAGTCTGCAGTAGTATCTATCTAGAAGCGAGAAGGAATGGTTTCTGTCACATTCGTTTAAAATGACAACGGCGGCACTAACAATAAATGCAAGCTAGATCAAGGAGGCGAAATTGACAGCGACGAAAAAAGAACGATCCGCATATAAAGCTCGATAGATGATGCGCGTGAGGGCTAGAACCTCTGTTTCTATTTTTTGCACATTATTCTATCCCGGTGCTGTAATACGTTGTACAAGCTACGAAGTAACAGTATTTACGTAAGTATAGGATGTCAGATATACAACTACCGACCTATATTACCTCCACGTATCTGGATGGGAGATAAGTATAAGTGGATAGACGAACAGCAAACATGCCGCTGCATCTTTTCTTGGTTATATCCATAATCAGTAAGTGCCTAATTAACTTTAGCCAACTGAGTTTACATGCCTCCATCCTCGTCTTATTCTAGACTTCGTGTATGTATGTAGGGATATACTCACTTAAAGGTATATATGTAGTGAATTATATACTACAACTTACAGGATATGTGGGCGAAAGATCCGAGAAACTCCCCACCGCCACACTCCGCATTTGCATCCATGTCTGCTACAAGTACCGGCTCCATTGCACTCATGCAATAGACGCGTACGTATTCGTGGCCTATATGATATACATATAGATAGATATACGGACATACATACATAGAGAATACATATCCACACCACACTACACGAACGCGCACGCACGCATGCACGCATGCACGCAGTTCCATGAAGCAAATCCCCCCGCCCTACGACAAAGCAACAGGCAAGGAGGTGTATATAATCCACATACTATAACCCCAAAGATCGAACGGGAAACATCAGATCGGTAGTCTCTCACGTCGAAGTGCACCAACGCGCATAGTAGACCACTGTCCCGCGGAACGTCGCGGCCCCGGCCTCTCTCCTTTAGGGTCTTTCGACCGAGGCCCTCATCTCTTCGTATCCAATACCTTTTATATAACAGACAGTTCGTATATGGTGGTAGCGATAGAGAGGAGAAGTTAATAAGAATCTCGGTAGTGATGGTAGTAATCGGTGGTTCGTAAAGGGGGCAACTTCGTATCAAGCATACTAGACAAGCCCTCCATACCATATAAATGGATCACTGATAGTACGTGGAAGAAATATGTCTATCTTACTATTGGGTAGAATGATATAGTATGGTATTTCTACAGCCGTCACTCCTGCTCTTAATTCTATGTCATACTAGGAACCTACAGAAAAGAAGTGTGTCACACTACTTCCCCTAGACGTACCTGCATAGACACATAAAGCAATATCATTCGACAAGCCCATGGGCAGATCATTAGTATCAATCATCATTACCTGGTATTCCATCGTCAGGTACAGGCGGTCTTTAGCGTGTAGGCTGCGTTTGATAGCCTTACTGACAAAGACGATGGCGGGCCGTGCAACCCGTCCTATCTCGGTCTTATTCACTCGCATTATTGCTTTGACGAATTCCCGAGGATGGCGCTTTTGCACGGATTCTCGCGATATTTCACGCCCCCAGAGGATAGAGCGTAATCTCATATACCTCTGAAATTTTAGCTCTTACGAGTTTCTTTTGCTGCCTGCCTCAACACATACATGGGCACAGACATGAAAGGAGGGGAAAATATAGTCCCAAGATGTCGACTAATCAGCTTTACCTTGACGATAAAAGGAATATGACTACTCTAGGTAGCCTGACTAAATTAGAAAGTCTCGCCTTGTCGAGAGCCCAACTACCTTGCATACGTTGACATGTCCGGCCCGTCTAGAATCCCACCAACATCATAAGACTACAGCACCTCATCAACAAATACAGACTCCCTACGAGAAAAAATACAAGTCTAGAAATACACACAGAGGGAGAAAGAGAGAGTTACCGCTGTCAAAGACATAGACATATCAGGATTACCGCTCACGCGCAAGACTGCACGTTTGTCATGCTAGCGAATAAACACACGAATAGAAATTAAAAAGTAGGAACAATAAGGAGAAGAAGTCCATCTTCTACATCCAACACCAAACACAAAAACGAGTAGATTCTACACATACGAACCGAAGCTCCTTCAACGCGTTCTATAGCGAGCAGTATCAGCAGCAAGAAGAAAAAATAACAGACTAAACTCAGGATCTCCCTCAGCCTTATTCCTTCCCAAAACACCGCTGCAGTTCAAGACACACACATCTAATCGTAAGGGGTAAACGTAAAAAGGGGGAATCAAGTAGGTAAGTAGGTAGGTATGTTTGTAGGTAACTCACTAGATTTAGTTGAGATGGCAGGATCTAGAGTACCACATTTTATTATCATTCATGCGTACGTAAAGACCTGCTATTACAGGAGTAGTTCAGAGCTGTGATTAATATAATACATTTGATATGGCATATTCTTAGTGTTAACAGGCGTATTTGCCTGGATGTATCATATAAGGTCTGATATGTGTCGTTGGGAAGCCTCAAGATCGATATCAAATCGTAGGTACCTTCGGATGACGTGAATATCGCTATGTATTTTTTATTGTACTATGATAACAGTACAAAGATTTCATTAACCGATCGAGAGATCCTTACCTCGACGTAAATATCGTCCGCGCTAATCTTCCCGAGCAAGGAATTAAGTTCTCTGCTAAGATCCACCATGCCACCATTTACGACACCTTTTTGCACCAGGACCCAGCAACTTCATAAGCGCAGAAACTACCAAACCAGCGATATGATCAAAGCCACTCGGCTAGTAAACGCCCGGAAACGAGAACGCACGTTCCCTGGAATATCTCATAGCGCCTAAAGTGATAGCGATAAGGTTAAGAATGCTGCCTCGTCCATTTCCAAATCGCTTCTGCGAGAGAACGATGGGTAATCTACTCCCCGGTCTTCTTCGCGGCGATAGGCTTTGGTTCAGGGACATAATCGGTGACGCCTCCGAATTTTAATAACGACACCTCGCCTGGGTGCGTGGTGGCTTGCCCATAGAAAATGTTGCCCGGGAACCCGAGATCGAACGGGGCAGCGGATTCAATCTCCTCGATATCATCCTCCGAAAGCGTTAGATTTAAAGCCTCAATGTTAGCCTTTAAATGGTCCAGAGTCCTCCCACCAATGATGGGAAAGACATAAGGCGTTTTGTGCATGACGTAAGCCTGGGCAACACTCGTAATAATTGTGTTCTTCCGCTTTGCCACTGCTTCCAGGACCTTGCTGACCTTCGTTTCGATTTCCGTGGGGGGGTACGAGCGTCCTTCGTTCTTCTTGCGTTGTTCCTCTGTCTTGAACTTGCCACCACCGAGCGCACCCCATGGTGCAAGACCCATCCCTTCATTCTTGGCCATGGGGATAATATCTCGCTCAAAGTCACGCGAAGCAGCAGACCAGCGGCCTTGGTATACTGAGAACTGGCGTAGACCGTGGTTGCGAGCATATTCGTTGGCCTTGGAAACAACCCAAGCTGGTGTATCACTGACGCCCAGGTAGAGCACTTTTCCGGCAAGTACAAGTTGATTCAAAGACTGCATAACCTCGGGAATAGAAGTGCTGAAATCCCACCAGTGTACGTATAGCTAGTTTATAATGTAAGCAATAGTATTGCCGCATGAACAGATTTGGAGGAAACCAACCAGGTCAATGTAATCTGTCTGAAGTTTCTGTAGAGATCGGTTTACAGATGTATGCATGCTCTTTGTTCCGTTGCCTTGGAAATTGATTGAGATCTCATCGGGATGATCCATTCGGAAGTTTGTTGTATACTTAGTTGCGATGACTAACGATAATTATAAGTGATTTTCCAATGATTCTCAACAGAGACTGAAGGAAGGTGAATTTGAGGTGTGGGCTTTCGTAGTTATCGTCTAATGACCGAGAATTTACGCTAGCATGAAGAAATCCGTAGGACGAATATAAGATTAAGAACGTGCAGAGGACGACTGAGAAGACGTACCCATCTGATCACGGACGCCGCGCCTTTGCATCCACTCTCCAAGCCAGGTCTCAGACTGTTCAAATTGATAGTTGCCGGAAGTGTCAATGAAGTTGCCCCCCTGATCATAGAAGAAATCCAGGATCTGGTTGGTGGTGTTCTTATCACAGGCACCCATGTGGTTTTTCCAGGCATCGCCGAAGTTCATGGAACCAAGGCAAAGAGGGCTCACCCGAACTGATGCGGTAGGAGACAAGATACGGTAGCGAGCCAAAGGGCTCTTGGGAGGAGGGGGGACTGGGAGAAAAGACATCTTGAGAAGCTGTGTACGTATGTATGAGTTATAATTTCACTGGTCCGAGGATCCAGAGGAGTCTGTGAATATATATGAGCGTCTCTCTATCTAGGGAGTCGTAGGTCGTAGTGTTCGCGTCGACAAGGTGGACAGCGGACAACGAGAGAGGGGGATGATGCTAAATTGGAGTAGATGCAGGATATATAGATATACCTATAGATAGATATATCGTCTTCGTATCGTCATATACTACTACATACTACACAGCTGGTGTAGACGTAATCGACAACCCATCCGGCGATAGGGCGGCTATAAGGTTTTAGGACCTAACCCGTTGCTAAGAAACTCATGAGCCCAGTTAAGCCCGAAGGCATTTTACACACGGGCTTTAAGTCCAGTAAGTCCGACCGCTTAACAGGGTAGTTGCAGCACATGTGTAAGGTAGGTGCAGAGCAAATACCTACATACCTACTTAGTTACCTAAAGATTAAGTAAGCCCTTCATTTGTTCTTGCTTTTCCGACCAGACGTGTAGTGCAGTTTCCCTACTGGTTACTTAATTTAACTTCAGATTTCCAACTGTGACGGACTAGGTTCGTTTGGTAGGTAATAGGCAGGTACTTGAGCTGTTTTCACGTATAAAGAAACCACCACGGCGCCTAGATAGCATACCTATATTATAATAAGTCTATTTCCCCCGCCGAGACAATGCCGCCCCTCCTCCCCGCTAAAAATGAGGTAATCGCCGAAAAACGCTAACTAGAGACCGATTAAAAGGAGCCCCGGGTGCTTGAATCGACCGGATCAGTAGGTAATCATCTCCGAACCATTTCAGTAAAAGCCACCCGGTATTCTTAAAGTCATCACTGCCTACTTGTCTCCAAAGCATGGGATGCCTGTTGCTGATAGATGCGTGAAGAGGAACAGATAGATCTCACCCTAACTATATGCAGGGCATGCACGTTTAACTTACAACTCCGTGAAATTTAGTCAGGGTTTAAAATATGGCCTTTTTGTGGGATGGGGTATACGAGAGGCTCGTACACCTCCAACCAAATCCCCAAATGAGGAGTGATAAAGCTTTATTATTAAAGAAAAACACGAAAAGAAATCATAAGTTTTTATTTCCTTATATAGCCTACTTACTAGGAATGACGAAAGACCCAGTAAGTCACTAAGGTCATCAACGAGGCTACCAACAGCTACTAGATCTAGAACGTCACAGCCCCAAAGTATTACAACATGTTTAAACCTCTTAAAACGGCCTAGAAGAAAGACCTTGAAGAGGTCATACTGTGTTAGCCTCAAGACATGTTGGCTGCCGACCTCATGCATGGTACGTCTGCATAAATAGCAACCTCAAATGCGAAGCGCCTTAAAATAAACAGCCCAACGCATCACCTCAGCAAGAACCTGGGCTCTTGACCTCTTGATATAACTTATAAACTACCTATCCCAACAAACGAGGCATAAAGACATATAATAGTATATATACATATATAAGTAAATAGACATAGACCAAACTGCCCTGGATCTATCTACTTACTTACTTAAGTAGTCTCACATCACATCAAGCACTCCACTCCGACGGCCGTGCGCCGCGACTCGCAAAAGCGGCCCAGCAGTGGATAAAATATCCGGCATGCAACAGCAGCCCGTAAATAAGAATAAGAATACGAAGCACCCCCTCTCCATCCCGAAGCCGTGCCGATCGTGTCCACGCGCCCGATATCGATATGACTCTGGTCCCGGAAACCCGAGGCCTACACCACCACCACATACATGTAGGCCACGTACTGTATCCTGTATGTAGTATATGTAGGTATATCCAGCCAGCCTATCGATGTCCAAAGAGTGTGTGTTGCCAAGGGCCACGAGCATCGGGTATCCCCCACCACCCAACCCCGAAACTCACTCGCGCTCCGTCGAGCCTCGTGTGCCTGATGGTGTGGTGTATAAGATATTATACAGTGTTGTGCGCCAAGGCTCGGGTTCTAATGCAGGAACAGTTTCTTGTTATTCAGCGCCTTCTTCCTCGGACTAACTACGACACGTAAACGGCCCCACTGGGTCCCGAGATCCGATAAGTGGTTGTAGCCTCGCAGGTGGTATGGGTATATGGATCTAATATTCCCGTCTTACTCCCAGGGGTTCGAAGAGGTCAAGTGGCCTTTGGCATGATGTGAGAGTACTCATGATTCGAGTGTACATGTCTTGGTATGATGATACTCGAGATAAGATCGGGTGAATACCTCATACTAAGTGGGAGGCGCTGACGTGTGGTCGCGTTGCTTGTAATATGATGTGAAGCGTGAGACTGATTACCTAACTGTCCCGATATTGAGGGTTGCGGCATGGCAGGCTGTTTGGATTGTTGTTGCGTTGACTGCTTGTGTTCATGACGCGACGAGTTCTCCCTAGCTTCCTTAGCATTTTACAAGTGACAATGATATACAATATATATATATATATATATGTATATAGCTATACCATTTACGAACCGCACTTTATAACATTGATGGTTCAAATGTGGGCTGGGACGATTGCCGGTGCGCTATATGTAGCTGGACAGAAGAAGCCTACTCGGGTTAACAGTATCGAGCATATCGCTTATTTACTAGGTGTGAGAAATACCTTGATAACTAGATAGTATTCCAGGTACGCGATAGTTGAAATTTGAGTAGGACTTGATATTCAGCCAATCGCCATGACTCCTTTGTACATAGCAAACGCCAACAAGAGAACATATACATCCTCTTTTTGTGGTATACAGAGTATTCTTTTTCTCTTAAACGCCCACCTCTCCGTGCCTTCCTTACCATTCCAGGCCATAATGCCCTTCCCTCCAAACAGTTGAGAGCCAAATGTGGACCATATGCGACCACTATGAGGTATCATTTAACATAAACTTGCTACATTTTGAATTGAACCCACCCCCGCCGTTTGATATAGACACCGTTGCTCCTAGATTGGATAAAAGACACTTGCGCCGCATGCATCGTATCGAAGAATAATAAAGGGGGTAACAGGGGTATTGTTTTTGTTGTCCTAAATGGCGCCGTAAGGTTATCGGAAGACCAAAGAAATTTAAATGTACCGTGATATCATGTCCCAACTTGCTCAGGGGAAAGATAGCCCATACAAGCAGTCTGCGCTGACCACCATTTGTGATTATCGCTTAACATGCTCAGGGAATGTCGCGAAAAGCGTCGTGGAAGTATATCGTAAAATATAATGGGGGATAGAATGAATCCCGGGAAAACAAAATGTTTTGAGAGTATGTCGTTTCCTAGCCAAAGGGGTAAGGTCTAGCGCACTGTTGATTTTAAAATGATGGTTCAGGAATCCGCCGAGAGAATAGCTTCCGTAACCCTATAGTAGAGCGAGCAGACCTCGGGTGTGAAGGGCTGTCTCCATTAAACTTATTAGGGGGTTCAGGGGGAGGTGATTTAGGTGGAGGCGGTGACGGTTTAACGGGGAAATCTTTCTGCGGCAATGGCGGAGGGACAAGTTTGTTCTTCTTGCGCTCAGGAGTTACAGTCGGCGTTCTCATCGCTAGGCCAGCGAGTTCCGGTAGTCGGTACTCAAAGCCGCCCTCAATAACAGACAGATTTGTCGCTGTCGTAGCTTCGGTAGATTGCGTCGACTGTGATTGCCGTAACCATGTTCGATCTTGACTCTTCGAGCTACTTCCTTCACATTCTTCTTCCTCATAGTCCTCTTCCTCTTCCTCCTCCTCTAGTAACTCGTCCTCTTCACCATAATCAATCGGATTTTCCCGTTCTTCGTCGCCACACACCACAACATACCACCTAATACTCTCCCCTCGTTGTAGCTGGTCCCGTAGTTTTTCTAGCCATCCTGCTTTTTTGCTGCTAGATCCAAACACCTTTCTGCCATACTCATCACTCGGCCCATGCATAGCCCTATTAGGATCTCGTTTCGTACGTGCTTCATAACGGAATATTTCATCAGCAATGGAAACAGAGGTGCTCACTCGCACCACGTGGTCTGCCACATAGGCCCAAGGGCCACTAGCCATAGACTCATCCTTAGGATCAAATTCTTCCAACAACCTTATTGGTGACGAGTTCTCGAAGAAATCGGAATTTTTGGTGGCGACAGAGGATGGTGACAGTAACGGAAGAGGAGGGAATGAGATAGTGTCATCGCGCCCGCTTGTTGTCGGCCTGCTCAGCGATTTACTACTCTGTCGGGATGCGCTCCTACTCCTCGGTTTTGTGCCATTGCCATTAGAACATCTTGGGTCCTCCGAGCCGTGATATTCGGAGGAGCTGGTGCGTGAAACGTAGGAGGAGTCGTTGGAAGGTGCGTGATGATGTTTCCGATAGCCGCGTGATGGCGCATGTCGTGATGGAGGAGGGTTGGTAGAGGGAAGGAAGTTGAATTCGCTGTAGAAATGTTCCAGAATGGCAGCCTCACTTCTCGGAGCGATAATCCATTCCGTGGCTCCATCTTCGATGTCATGTTGGACGATGTAGTAGCGGACGCTTTTCCGGTGCCAACGGAAGCCATGGCATAGATAGGTTGGCATTCTGCAGCTTGCAGAGGAGCCGTCGGAGTGGGCTCAGGGTTCAGCTGGGGTGGCGCGGAAGACGTCAAAACGGCACCTGGAGAGTCGGTAAATGCGTCACTCGGGGAAATGGCCTACAGATTGGCGGCCGATTTAGTCGCAGACGGAGAATACAATTCATGGGACAAGAGCAATTCGAATTTCAAATATGTCAGCCTCAGGATGATTTTATGTATATCGGTGACCGAGGAGGGATAAGTAAGCGGATATATGGTGATATTTCACAAAAAGAGCCACGAGGAGCACCTAGCCGTGTTTCTAGGAGCAGATGCAGGGAGAAACATGGGAGGTGGAGAAAAAAGGGTCGGATGCGATAGATGAATGGGTGTGACGGTCCAAAACGGGCAGGGAAATGGGGGCCAGCGTCAGGGAAGATGGAAGATGGGGGAGCTGGGGGGCGGCCTGTCAGTCGCGCCAGGATCGATACAGTACAACGTGTGGGAGCACCGCGGTGGATTTCTCGACCTCGACGGACCGTTCTAGGTCGTGTCGTCTCCGTTTGTGTCTACTACGGGATGGGCATTAGCCAAGGTCGATGGCGGGTAATTACAAGAGGAGAATAATGATGATGATGACGATAATAATCAGCGATGAGAAGAGAGTGGTCGGGGATGTTCGGCTCGACCCGGGGGCCACCTAGTGTACACCATACACCACTACCGTATGTACTACTTACGCAGTATGGGGTTGAGCTTACCGAGCTCCGTACGTAGTGCGCATCAGACCACTAGCAAGCAAGACAGGCCAACGTGCAATGCCCATCTGGCACACGGAGGCCGAGTCTCGAATGAGGATTGGCACTCGTTGTGCACAAGAGAGCACACGTGCGGGGGCTGACGACAAGAGCCGAAGGATGATCACGGCAGGTCAAGCAGAGTCAAGCTGCTACCGAATGTACGCGGTATGTAGGTCTTGGACTTGACGACACAGTACGGTAAAGTAGGAGGTGTAAGTTAGGTAAGTATGGTACGGTATGGTGCGGTATGGTCAGAGGATGGTGTACTGCATGCAGTAGGTACTATGCAAGCCCCTCCAATGGCCATGAACAAATAGCACCCCCTGTTTGCGGAACTGGTGATACCTAGGAAAGGCTCTAGGAAGGGCCCTACGCAGCACGACAGAGAGACGCAAAGGCGCAAGAGATGCAACGAAGGGCAAGCAGTTGAGCCTCGACAGGTACTCGGCGGCCTTGACTGTGTGGTCCCGGCGCTTGCCGTGGGATGTTCGGATACTGTAGACTAGACGTGATTCATACGCGACACGACTTTAACTGCACTCGGCATGGTGCTCCGAAAGATGGTCTTGGGACCTCCTCTTGGACTTTCTTGGACTGCTTGGACTTCTTGATTGACTTTTGTTAGACGGCTTTTGAAGCCTTGGCAACAATAGCGTAACAGCGTACATGCGCTAAGGTTTGACAGTGACGGCCAGGGCAGAGGCCAGGGCAATAACTGTGTTGGTATCGTCAGTTAAGTACGCAGTAGGGAGGCTAGTTAGTGTATAATACTATGCTCGCGTACGGCACGATTGATCGACATTCCCCTTTCATAGTCTTTGTCCGGCATATCAACGACTTCCCCAGCAGGAAACGGTTAGTGATCGTTGTGTAAACATGAGAGAGGTGGCTAGATCAGCACTACAGTGTCCTACAGTAGTAACCTTATGTGGAGCTCCAGAACGGCTGTTACTAGCCACTGAGCTCATTTCGTATGCGAGGTACCTTGTAAGTGGCTACTGAGTAAGGCAGAGTGGATTGAAGGAAAACACCACACAAACCCCTCCGTAACTTTGTTAAACAAGTAAATAAAAGTAAGAAGAAGAAAAAATATATAATTAAATGCTAACGTTATGTATTTAAAAAGATCTAATTATAACAGGGTAGTCTAAAATCATGTTTACCTAATTCTTTTAATTATCTGAATTTCCTTTGAGTAGCAGACTTGAAGCCGGTTTTAAAGTGTTCCGGCCGTGTTTTGTTGAGCCCACTTGTGGCCCAAGGGTTCTTCGGTTAAGGTGCAGCAGGCAATGGTGATGGTCAGGGGACTTGGCAGAGACTGAGTGCTTATTACCTACCTAGGTAGCTAGTCTAGATCAATCTAGGAAATTTGCTGCAGATACCCTTACATCCTTACATCTTACATACATATGTACTTCCTCACTTCGTTGTACAGCAGTTAGCGTTTGTCGCCTGGTGTACATATGATTGGCTCTGGATACTTGCCCGACTTTGCCTAGTAGACAAGTTGCCTGCCGCCTACCTAAACACAGCCCACATTGCAACCATCTCGTTCACAGCCCAGAGGGACCTACAGTACCTATGTATGTACGCAGTCGGTAGGTAACGCTTGCACGCTGCATTACTACGTACAGGCCCACGCTCATTTTTTCTGTATCTGTGCCGGCGAGAGCGATGCCGGCTGGCTGCATGCACAGGTCCAAGCTGTTGTCCCCTGCTTGTTTACACGACTACACCACGGTAGTGCAGCTCAACAAGAACTAGTGTACAGTTGTACAGTAGCGCTTACTGCCTTGTTGCTTGGAATTATATCGGACGCCTGCTACTATATAAGTATACTGTACTAAGTATTATTGTATAAATAAAGGCATAACTTTCACTACTTACTACATACCTAGTAGCTATTAGCTATTAGGTTTTGGCTTCAAGTTCACGTCCACAGGTTGGACTACCTAATAGTATACATGCCCACACAAGACTCTCTAAAATACCTAAGGGCTACAATGTTTTCGAGGGTTTTGCAAAGTACCACTAACAAACATTGGCAAACAAGAAATATTTCAAGGTTACCATAGCCCACTTTAATAAGTGTTACAATACAGGGTCTCCGCCTAGTTTAGAATAGGCGCAAAAGAGATCGATTGCTGAACAAGGCAATTTTACAAAACAATGCGCCAATTTTATCACACTTTCTACTGTAGTTGCCAAATAGTACATAGATATTTTCTCTGAGCGGTGCTAAGTAGTAAGTACAAGAGGAATTGGACTGTATGATTGTGGCTTACGTATGGCAAGTAAGCTGGCCTGCGAAAGGTTTCAGGAATACAAAGGCTTACCTGCTGTGGTCTTCTAAATGTGTAAAAAACAATTTCGTATTTCGGTAAACTTAAAAATAGAGAAGAAAAAAATACGGAAATCTATATAAAAGAGAGTGAGATTCGCAATTGGCCGGCGATTTTACGAGGTAGGAATGCCCACGGTAAGAAATCAAGCGAACTCACCATTGGTGATGCCTCATACTCGATAGCACGCTATAATCATCTTCTGGTATCTCTTCGAAGGCCTTTTGCGCCCTGCGCATGTCTTCTACAGCTTGGTCAGTGCCAAGAATATCAGCTTTGCGCCGTGCAGCTTTATACTTCTCGGCGAGGTTAGTCCATCGTTCAACGGATAACTCCCTTCTATCCCGTTCGGTGCACTTGAAACACTTGTTACCTATCTTGCCGCCATCTGAGAGTGTTTTTGGAAGGCTATGGATAGTGTCTTGGGCGATAAGACGAGGCTTCACCTGATGCCCACAACCTGTGTGAATCATGCTGCTTCGACAGAAGGGACAAGTAGTATGATTTGCAAACCAGAGACTCATGCAGTTATAGCATGATATGTGCCCACAGGGGAGGATGGAGGCTTTGAAGGGTCCTGGGCCTTCTTCAGTAATGGATAGCTTCAAGGGGGCTTGTTGGCAAATCTGGCATATGAGATTAGTAGGTTCGTCAATTAGAAACGTGATTTTCGGCGATGGCACAAAGTATTCATTGTTTGTAAGCTTTCTTGTATCGTCATTGGCAGGCGTAGCGCGCATTTGTCTAAGGAAGCCTCGTACTAAATATTTGAGATGAGCTGTAACATCTTGAGCCTTCTTGTTCGAAGACACGGAATCCCCCGAGCTACTGAGGCTTGCGTCGCTACGAAGGGAATCGGTGCTTCTTGGTTGGCTTTCTCGACTAAGTGTTCGCGGCTCATTATGTTCGGAGCGTGATTGGAGCGTTGTCATGCCTCTCCATTGTCTTATTGCGTCTGATTCCATCGGAGACCATTGTACTGCTGGCGTTGCTTCAGGGCTCGACCCGTGGCTAGTGATTGAGTACGCAACGGGCATGTTCTCCCGGCGACGGCGAAATTGGCTGCTGCTCACTTGGAAGGAATTTCTGCTATTGATGCTCCTAGCCGATACTGGAAGCTCCTCATCAATGTCGTCTCTCACGGCAATTCGACCTAGAAATTTACCGTTCCTGCCGATAACTTCTCTATAAAACATTCCTTCCAGGGCAAAATCACCTGTGGAAGGCAGACTATTGGATTTGAGTAGGGATCGGTCTGACGGGTTTATTATTCTTGAATGACTTGTAAAAGTTGTTACCTCTTTTGGGAGTGCTGGCGCCCGAGGCACTATATACTCAAGCCCGCTAGAAAAAGGCTTTGTCTATTGTATTAAGATTGTAGGCGTTTGTTAACGGCATTCTTTGTTTGACTAGACGAGTGAGAGCCGGAGTCCCTAAGGATTCCGAAATCCGAGTTCTTTGGCCTTGATGACTAGATTGTCCATAAAGACGAGGTACCCTATTCATTATCTCAGGTGCCTTAGACCAGAATGGTCCTTGCGTTTGTACTTCCTTAGCTATACTACCTTTCTACTAATTATAACCTTTTTGGCCGAAGGTTTTCTGCATTACGAAGTAATAAGAAAGAAAACCTTACATTAATGTTGTAATAAGTAGAACGAAGTAAAACAATAAAATAAAAAATTAAGAATAAAAAGAAAAAAAAAACATAATAGCTTAATACAGTTAGTTTTTTTAAAAAAGATTAATTATATATTTTATAATTTTAAGTGCTTTAGTTAGCTATAAATAAACATATAAAATTAAATTTCTAAAACAATATAAAATATATAAATAATTTAAAGGTTTAAAAAATAAAAATATAATATATAATAAAAAAAAGCAGCATTAATTTTAAAAAAGCGCAAGTTTTAAAAACTAGCATAACTAGAATTTTTAATGTAGTTTTTATATTTTTAAAGCAAAAAATATAGCATTAGTTTTAAACAAAGCATAAGTTTTAATAATTAAATATTTAATATTAAAACATAAAGCTATAAGTATACTATATTAGCTATTTTTATTTTATTAAACTTTTTTAATAATAATAAAAGTAATAGCTTAAATAATAACATTAAAACTTTTAATAAATGTTTTATTATAAAAAAAACTAAAGTTATAATTATAATATTAATGCTTTAAAAAAATAACAAAAATATTATTACTTTTAATTGCATTTTTATTAAAATAAAGGAATTAATATAAACACATAAAGAATTAATATAAATATATGATTTTATAAACATATAATGCTTTTATTAGCTTAATTAAAAAACGGACTTTATAATACTTTTTGCTTTAATAAACCTATTTTTTACCTTTATTTAACTAATTAAATTTAAAGCTTAATTTTTTTTTTAATAGTATTATTTTTATATAGACTTTTTAATATAAGTATTATAATAAACTATTTAAATAACGTATTAGCTTTTAAATATTAACATTTTATATATTATAATAGTAGTTTTTATTTATAAAACATTATTAAATTACTATAAACAGTTATATTAAGTATTTATTAATTTAATTATTTTAGCTTTTATTAACTTTTTTGCTTTTAAATATTAAGCTATATTTAATGCTTGTTAAACTTACTACTTGTAGTTTTTTTTGCTTTAAGCACTATTAATTAATTACGTGTTTAGCACTAAATAAAAAAATAATTATTGCTTTTGCTAATACTACTATATTAGCTTTTGTTTTGCTTAAGCTTAACAAAAGTTAATTTGTTTTAACTACTTAATAAATAACTTTGTTTTTAGTTTATTAGTTGTTTTTTTAAAGCTTTGCTTAGTAGTTTATTTAGTTTAATTGCAAGCTTACTAAGAATTACTTTTGTAGAGTTTTTTAGTTAACTATAAAGCATTATAGCAATTTTAAGGTTGCAAATTTGTTTATATACATTTTTTAATAATAATTTTTATAACTTTTAACATAAATAAATGTTTAATTTATTAAAAAAGCTTGCATATGCTAGCTTAAAATAAACTTTATAATAATATAAAATCTTAAGTTTAACAAAAATTAAATAATTATTAGTGCAATATTTAATATTTAGTAAAAAAAGGTTATTTACGCTTAGTATAGCTTTGCAAGCAATACAATATTACAAATTAAATAAGTTAAGCTTTTTTAAAGCTATAATTATTTAAAGCTTGCTTAAGTAATTAAAAAATAATAATAAATATTTACGTTAAGTTAAAACTTTATTTTAAATATAAGCTTGTTTAAAGTTATACTTTTAATTAATTATTATTTTTTGCATTGCTTTAATAAAACTATATAAATAACTTATGCTATTTAAAAAGTAGCTTTTTACGTTATTATTGCTTGCTTTTATGCTTAATATAACCTAAATGCTAAAATTGCAATATTTACAAATATAATAATATGCTTATTATATTTTAAAAAGCATATAAATTTTATAAATATATTATAAAATAAAACGCTAGTTATTAAATTATTAGCAAAAATTAACTTATGCTTTTTTATGTATAGCTTTTATTTTTATAAATATTACTTTTTTTTATATAATTAAAACGCTTTAGTATATATAAGGAATTTTTTTATTATTAGTAAATATAGCTTTAATTAGCTGCTTGTTTAAAAAAGTTAACTTTATTAATGCATAACTAGCAAAAGCAGCATTTTTATTTTTGTTAGTAATAAAGCTACTACTGTTAATTTAATTTAAAACTTATTTTTGCTTAGCTTTAAGCAAAACGTTAAAATTAATATAATATATGTAGATTTACTGCTATAAAAAAAAAACTAATAATTTAATGCAGCTTTTATTGCTTTGTTATAATTAGTTATAATTATATTAAGCTTTTATATTATATGTTATATTATAAACTAATAAATATTTTTAGCTAAAAATTAAAAGCCTTTTTGCTTTTTATTATTAATTAAGCTAAATATAGCATTAAAAATTGTTTTTAAGCAAGTTTAGTTTATTGCTTAAAATAATAGCAGCTTAAATTAATTAGTATTATATATATTATTAAAGCTAATAATTTTAAAAAATTGCTTTTATATTTTTAAGCAATAAAAAAACATTTAAACTAGTTTAATTAAGCAGTTTAGTTTATTGTTAGCTTATTTTATTAAATAAAGAACTTTTTTTTTATTAAAAAGCTTAATAAAAGTAGCAGTTAAGTTATAGCTATTTAGCTTAACTTAATTAATAAAGCTTTAAATATTATAAATATTCTTTTAAGTAAAAATAAACTTTTTATATTGCTATTTTATTATGCTTTAAATATTTTAAGCTTAAATATTAACTTAGTAGCTAGTTAATTTAATAGTTGCTTTTATTAATTTTGTAAGCTTGCAATAAAAAAAGTAAACAAAAAAGTTTAAGCTTAAGCTATAGTTATACTAATAATGTTTTATATTTTTATATAATTATAATAACTATTAACTTTTATTTATAGCTTTAATAATAATTATTTATTTATAGCTAGTTTTTTAAGACTTTTATTATTAAAGTTTATTACTTTTGCTTTTTTTAACTTATTTAAATTAGTTATATTTAATAAAGAATTAAATTAGTTATTTTTTAAACAAATATATATAATTTTTAATAAAACTAAACTTATAGTTCTTTAAAAATAAATTAACATAATTAAAAAGTGCGTTAGCTATAAAAAATAAGTTGCTTAAAATAAATAAGTTAAAAATGGTCTTTAAAACTAAAAACAATAAATAATAGCTAGCTAACAAAATGCTTGCTTTAAATAGTAAAGCTAGCATAAAAAAAGTTTATTTAAGTAATGCTATTATAAATAAAGCAGCTTTAATTAAACTTAATGCAAATAACTTTACTAGTAAACATTAAAGCAGTAAATATAAAAAGAAAAAATTATAACTATTTAAATTTAATAATAATTACTTTTATTTGTTTTTTTATTAATATATATATTTATATAAGCAAACTAAGTTTATAAAAAGCTATTAACTTTTTTTTATAATTTTATAAATTAACTATAAAACTAATGCAAATTTTTTACGAATAGTAGTTAGTAAACTAGCAATATAAAACAATTTAACAAACTAAAATCTTAAAAAAATAAAAGTAAAACTAGCTTTTAAGCTAAACATAAGCATTTATATATATTAAAGCTTTAATAAGTAAAAAAAAGTATTACTAAAAAAAATCTTATAATTAGTACAAATTTTTTATGCTAGCTTGTTAAGTTTTTTATAGCTACATAAATATAAAACAGTGCTAAAAAAATAAAAGTAAGCACTAAAAATATTATTAAAAGCATTATTATTACTAAAGCTATAAAATAAAAAAATACTTTTGCTATTATAACTAAATATAAAAAATTAATAAGTTAAAGTAGTTATAAAAGCAGCAAATAGCTTATTACGTAAAAAAAGTAAACAAAAAGAAAAGTAATAAAACATATGTTGTCTTTTTTAACAATAAAATAAATTATCTAAAGTAAAAGCGCGCTTATATAATAACTAAGGATTAAAAGGTTTAAAAAACATTATATAATATAAAGGTTAATTAGTATTACAAAATTAAAGTGTACAATAAATATGTTTGTAGTATTAATAAAGTAAAAAGCGTAAAATGTAAAGTATAAACAGGATTAAATTAATAAAATATATAAAAAGAAATATAAAATAAACAACATTAAGTACATAAAAAAAAACAGTATGCATTAACATTTTTTAATTAAGCTAATAAAAGCATTATGTGTTTATAAGATTATATGTTTGTATTAATTCTTTATGTGTTTATATTAATTCCCTAAAATAATTATTAATATTTTTATTATTATAGTAGCTTTTTAAGCTATAAATGCTTTTATTTTTAATAATAATATAAGCATTTTAATTATATTATTTTTTAATAAAATGTTTAATTATAAAGCTTAAATAAATATTATTTATAGTATATAATATTATATTTAAACTATTAAATTTATTATTAATTTAATATTTATAAAAAAAAAGTTTAAAATTAGCATAAATTCTTTTTTTAGCTTTATAAATAGTTATAGCTTTAATAAAAAAAACTATTTTAATAACAAAAAAATTTAATGTTTTGTTTTATTTAAAACATTTTTATTTGTATTATTTTTAACAAAATAAATAATAAGATTTTTTAGTGCTTAATTTATTTTTAGCATTTATTTTAGATTTTATTTTATAGCTTTAGCTTTTAATTTTATTAGTATGTTTATAAACATATTTATAAATGTTTAATAATAAAAATAAAAATTATTATAATTAAAATTTTTATTATAGCTTATATATTTTTAAAGTAAAAAAAGCAGCATTAATTTTAAATAAAGCATAAATTTTAATAATTAATATAACTAGAATTTTTATTGCAGCTTTTATATTTTTAAAGCAAAAAAAATAGCATTAGTTCTAAATAAAATATAAGTTTTAATAATTAATATAATTAAAATTTTTACTGCAGTTTTTAATTTTTTTTTATTTGTTTTTATATAAATAAAACTTTGCTTTAATAATTATTAAAAATTATATTATTTTTTAATTATATTAAAGTTTTTTAGCTATTTTAAATTTTTATATAACATTTTTATTTTAACTTATAAAAATAAATTTTATTTTTAAATAAGTTATTTTAGTTAAGCTATAATGCTTTATAATAATATTTTATTTAAATTTTATTTGCTTTTTTATATTAAACAAGTTTATATTTTATTTGTTTTTAAGCAAGCTATATTTATATTAAACTATATTAAAAATTTAACTAAAAAATTAAACCTTTTTTAATAATATATTTTTTTTATATATAACTTTTAATTTAAGTAATAATATATTAATAAAAAAAGTAAATATTAAACTAATTTTAATTAAAAACTTATATATAAAAGTAAAATTAAAAGTAAAATATGTTTTTATTAAATATTAAAGCTAAAATAATATAAAAAAGTATAAAAAACAATATATAAAATTAACTTTTTATAATGTTTGTATATTAATTATATTTTTTTATTTTTTTGCATTTTTTTATATTTTTTTGCATTTTTTTGCATTTTTTTGTATTTTTTTATATCTTGTTGCATTTTTTTGCATTTTTTTGCATTTTTTTGCATTTTTTTATATTTTTTTGCATTTTTTTTATATATTTACTTAATATATAACATTAATATTTATGCTTACTTTTAAGGTTTTTTTTAAAATTAAAATATTTATTATATTAAATTAAATAAAATCTAGCTATTTATAGTTATTTTTTATTAATATAAAACTAATATTATTTAATTAATTAATATTTTAATGCTTTTTTTTAATTTATTAAAGATTTATTGCTTTTTGTTTATTTTTTATTAATTTAAATAATATTTATAATTTTTTTTTATTACTTTTTTAGTAAAAATTATAATAGCTTATTAATATTTTGCTTATTTATTTTAATAAAATTTAGCAATATTAATTTATAAGTATTTATATATATATATATATATTAACATTAATATTTAAATAAATATAGTATAGTTTTTTTTTAAAGCAGTTTAATTTTAGCTATTATTTATTATAAGCATTATATTTTATATATTTATTTTATTTAAGCTAGCAAAATTGTTTTATATATAATTATATAAGCTTAAATCTTTATTATTTTTAAAATTTTAAAATAGTATAGCTAATATTACTAAATAAATATTTTAATGGTTATAGCTTATAATTTTGTTTTTATATAAATAAAAACTCACCTGTGGCACACTAAAAAAGCAAACAAATTTTCAACTAGGCTACCGGTTATTACGCAACCTAAAAAAAGCACATAAGATAGCTAAATAAGTTCTAAATACAAAAAGGCTTAGCTATTATAACATAGCTAAAAAACTAATTAAGTTATAAGTAGCTATAAAAACACAAAAACAAAAGCCCTTAAACATAAAGCAAAAACAGCTAAGCATTAATACTAGTTTTTCTTTAAGCTAAAAAAGGTTTATTATAATTATAGAGCAAAAGCTAAAACATCTGTTATAAAGCTATTTGCTACTTATAGTTTTAAAAAAGCTGCTTATTATAAGTTTACATTTATAAACTCTAAAGTAAAACATAATACAATAAAGTACTAAAAACAGCAATATAAAATTATAAATATAAAACTATAAAAGTTAAAAAATATATATTATAAAAAAGCAAAATAATTAAGCAACTTTATTAAGCATTAAATACTAAAATTCTATTAAAACTTTTAACTATTAAATATATAACAATGCTAACCTTTAAAAGTTATGTAAATATTTTTTAACTGGCTTATTTATATAAAACCTCTAGCTTTTTTATTTGCTGCAGCTTTTTTTGCTTCCTTAATTGCAACTTAAAGTTGTATACTAGTTATAAATGCAGCTTAAATATTTCCATTAATACAAAAATAACATATAGCTATATAAGCTTTAATAAATAATTAAAGTTCTTTATTAACTTTTTTAAGCTAAAAAATTATTAGTAGTATTTAAAATTAAAAAAACTTTAATAATTAAAATAAGCATAAAGTAAAGCTTAAAAACGTGCAAATACTAATATAGTTAAAAGTACTTATAAAATTATAACTATTACTTTTAGCGCTTACTTTGCTTTTTTTATATTATAAACACTTAGCGGACTTATTAATAATATTGCAAGCATAGAAATTATTAATGTTTTTATATAGTTAGCATAAAAAAAACAGCAATAAAAAATATATAACATACTACTATAATATAAGCAATATAGTAGTAGTATAGCTTAAGCATTTTAGCGTGCTTAATAAATATAAATTTTAAAGCTATTAGCAATACTTTAGCATAAAGCACTAAAGCACTTACTTTTATTTTAAAGATTAGCATTATAGCAAAAAAACATAATAATAAGCAGTTATAAAAGCTTAAACTATATAGTAACAAGCTATTAATTATTCTGTTTAATACTATAAATTAAATAATTAATAAAAACTGCAGCAAAATAACTTATAACCTTAAATATATAAGCTTAATACTAATTAGCATATATACTTAAGCTAAGCTAGTTATAAATATATACTATAAAAAGCATAATAAGTATAGCAAAATAAATTTTTATATAATTATAATGCATTAATAACTAATTATATTACAAACTAAGCACTTTAACATATTAAAGCAAGCATAAGCCAAATATATAATAATAGTAATAATAAAAGTAATAAAGTTAGTAGTTAAAAAAAAAAAAGATTAGCATAAATAGCTAAATAAAGTAATTTATTACTTATTGCTACTTTATACTGCTTAGTGCATAAGCTATTTATAAGCTATACTTACTTAATAAGCTTACTGCAAAAAGTACAAAAGCAGCTTAAAAAATAAATATATAAAAAGCAAACTAAAAAGTAATAAGCAATTAACTTTGCTTATAACTTAGTTATAACTTAGTTATAAAAAAACTAGTATAGCAAAAAGCTAGCAGCAATATTAAAGCAAGCAAACTATAATGCACTAGCAATACAATAAAAAAAGGTTTAAAAAAAAACTAGGAAAAAAAAGCAGCATACTTAGTTAAATAAGTGCTAAAACTAAAAAAACTACTATAAACAGCATAAAGCAAGCAGCAATACTAAAGCAAGCAAACTATAAAGCAAAAAAAATACAAAAGAAAAAAAACTACAAAATAATTACGTAAAAGTGCATATACTTAGTTAACAGTATAATGTAAATAAGCAAACAACCTAAAAGCAAAAAAGTAAAAAGCAAAACACTTAATAAAATTGTAGTAAAACTAGTATAACTTAAAAGTAAATATAAAATGTTTTTACTTAGCTATTAAAAAAAAAGTAAGCCGCTTATAGCTTGCTTTTAACCTATAAGCACAGTTTTTACTTATATATATAAAAAATAAAAACTAGTATAGCTAATAGGCCGTTAGCCCAAGTAATACAATATATATAAATAAAAACTTGCTTTAATAATTATTAAAAACTATATTATTTTTTAGCTATATTAAAATATTTTAGCTATTTTAACCTTTTAAACAATATTTTTATTTTAACTTATAAAAATAAATTTTATTTTTAAATAAGTTATTTTAGTTAAGCTATAATATTTTATAATAAAACTTTGCTTAAATTTTATTTATTTTTTAATATTAAACAAGTTTATATTTTATTTAAAAAATATTTTTAATAATAGCTTTTAATAAAATTAATTTTTAGATTTAAGTTATATTAAAAGCAAAAAAAAATAATTTATTTAAATAAAACAATATAATTATTCTATTACTATTTTTAACTTTAATTTAACTTGCTTTTTATTATAAAAGATTTGTTTTTTTAGCTTTAAAAAAAAATAAAAAGCATACTATTATTACTTTTTTTAATTTGCTAAAAGCTTAAAAAAAAAACAAAAATTATATTAAGTTTAATTTAAACTATTTTTTAATATTGTTATAACTAGGCTACTTAAGTACTTTAGCATATATTATAAGTTATATATATATATAAAATATCCTTTTTATACCTATTTTATAAAAGTTTTCTTTTTTTTTTAAGCTTTAGTTTTATTAAATATTTACTATAAAACTAAAAATATATTAACTATTATACTTAACCTTTAATGCTTTATATTTCCTATAACAATTTTAAAGCTTTTTAAAATAAAGTTATTTATAATATTTTGTTATATTATAAAATAACTAAATATTAACTAACTATATAAGCTAATATTATTTTTAATAGTTTTTTTTAGAATAAACTTTAATAATAAACTAAAAATAAACTTAATACAAATTATTTTTAAAACTAAGCTTAAGCAAACAATAATTATTTAGTGCTTTAAGTATTAATACTTAATTATTATAAACATAAATTGCATAGTTTTTAGCTAAAATTAAAAAGCTAAAGCAGTAAATTGCGCAATAAAAAAATAAAAGCAAACAAATTGCTTTAAAATCAAAAATAGCTTGTATTATTTTTATTTTATAATTAAATAAACAAAAGAACTAAAAAACAACATTTTTAAAAAAACAAAAAAACCTTTTAAACCTTAAAAAATAATTTTGCAACTTAGGTTAAAAATAAAAACATAAAAATTTTAGTAATAATAATAACCTTTTATTTTTTAGCTTAAATAAAAAGCATAATTAAAAAAAACTTAAATATTAATTATGTTAAAATTGCTTATACTATTATTAACGCTATTTATTTAAAAATGCTAATTTTAACTAATTATTAAAGTTTAATTATAATTTTTTTAGTATAAAATTTATTTATTAATGTTAGCTAAAATAAGTAAAAAAACTTTAAACTATTTTTAAAAAAGCTAATTAGAAATTTTATTGCAATAAAAACAAAATTTTATATATGTATAGCAATATAAACTAAAACTATAAAAATGCTTATTAATTAGCATTATAAAAGTTATTAACTTTAAAAAAAAAACAATTTAGAACTAATTAAAAAATGTTTTTAAACTAAACTAAAACTTTGCTTAAGCAGTTTGCTTTTTTATAAGCTAATATAAGCATACAATTAAAACAAGCAAATTAATAAGCTAACTAAAACTTAAAGCTATTTAATTAATATTTTGCTAATATTAAACTTTAAAATATTTGCTAAAATAAAAACAAAAAAGCTTTATTATATTACTAAAAACTAAATATATAATTTTAATAAAAGCTAATAAACTATTATAATTTATTATTAATTATATAAACTAATATAATTAATGTTATATAATAATATTAAGAACTAATAACTAAAAAATAATGCTTAAACTGCAATAAAAAAAAACTAAAGTTAAATATTATTTAAACTACTAATAAATTAACCTTAAATATTAAGCAAAACTAAACTAATAATTAATATATTAATATTAGCTGCAAAAACAACAATATTAGTTTTAATAACTAAAACTACTATTATAAAAGCAATAATTATAATAATAATTATAATAATAATAACCTAGAATTTTATAAAAGCAATAATAGCTATAAAAGCTAAAACTAATATTATAAAAGCAATAATAATAAAAATTATAGTTATTATTAAAACTAAAGATATATAAACAATTAAAGTAATAACAATAATATTTATACTTTAAAAAACTGTTATATTTTTAAAACTTCTTTAAATTAACTTTAAAACAACAATAAAAATAGTTTAAACTTAAATTTTTATAAAAACTTTACTTGTTATAGTTATAAATAATTTAGCTATATTACTTTTAATTATTTTTAGCTTAAAAGTAATAATAATAATAATAATAATAAAAGCAATAAATTTAATAATTATATTAGCTATAATAATAATACTATTTAAAAATAAACTATTTAAAAAATTTAAGTAAATAAAAACTAAAACATAAATAAAAAAAACTAAAAACAACAATTAAAGTTTTATATACTTTTTTTATAAAAGTTATAATATTATAACTTAAAAAACAAATAATAAGCTTAGTACTAATTATATTAGTTATAAGTTTTAAACTAAAGTTATTACTTTATATATTTATTTTATGTTGTTTTTATACTTTTTGCATTATTTATTTTATTAGCTTTATAAAACTATTTATTAAAATTTATATTAATTTTAATTTATGCATTAAATATAATTATATTAGTTTTACTTTTGCTTTTTATTATAAATTATAGCAAGCACTTTTTTATATATTTATATTATAATATACTACTAAAAATAGATTTTTTATTTATAAAGCTTATTAAGTTATTTATAAATTAACTAATAATTGTAGTATTACTTGCAAAATTAAGCATGCATATATAGCTATTAATTATAATTATTGCTTTAAAAACAGCTTTTTTTTATTATTTTAAACTACTTTAAAAAATAAAAAAATTATATTAAATTTAAGCATTAATTAATAGTTTTTTAAATTATGCTGCTTTTAAATAAAAATATTTAGCTTAATTAAATTTATAAAAGCTTACTAAAACTAAGCTTGCTATTATACTATTATTTAATTATTTAAACTTATATAGCTTAAAAAGTTAAAAAAAAGCTTTAGTTATTTTAATTTTATAATAATTTTAAAAAAGTTTTATAATTTATTTAAGTTTTTTAATACTAATAAAGCAAACATATTATTATAATTAAAGCAAAAAAACCTTATTATTAAGCTAAAAAAAAACGTAGTTATACTTTATTTTTTTATATATTTAGTAGCTTAAAATAAGCTAAAAAAACTATAAAAATAGCTTAATAAAATATTAAAAACAAAAAAAATTAAAAAGTTTATTAGCTTTATTAATGCTTTAATTCTTTTTATACTTAAAAAAAATAAAAGCTTATGTTTATATATAAACTATAAAAAACTTAATTAAGTTATACGTAAAAATTAATATATTTTATTATTTATTTTAAAGCTGCTTAATAAAATCTTAAAAGCTAAAATTTTTAGCAAAATTAATTTTAAAAATGCTTATTATTGCTTATATATTTAAAAAGAAAATAAATAAAAAACAGCGTTTTATATATATTATAACTATTATAAATTTCTAGTTATATTTATAAGTTTATTAAATATTTTTGCTATTTTTTAAAATTATATATAAAAAGCACTTAATAATATAATAAATATATTTTGTATTACATATTTTAATAATATATTTATTTTTTTTTTAAATAAAGATTTTTATATAAAATATATTTAAAATATTATTAAAAAGCTATAAAAAGTAAAACTATATATTAAGCTATTTAAGTGCTAATTTTATTAAAAAAAAATCAAATTTTTAAGTTATATTATTTTTAGCTAAAAAATTAAAATAAACTTTTTATATATAAATATTATTTAATAATAACTTATATTAAATATTTATTAAATATTATAATAATTTTTAAAGTTTTATAATTTTTATTGCTGTTTTATAAACAAATATTTTTATATTACTGCGTTTTTATTTAAATATTTAAAAAAAAACGTAATAAAAATAAAAAAAAGTTAAATTTTTTTAAATAGTTCTAAAAAAAAAAGCTTTTAAAAACCTTTAGAATATATTTAAGCAAGCTATTTTTTTTATATATTTTAACTTTAAAAAATAAATATTGCTAAAAATTAATTTCTTTAAAGTAGCTTTTACAAAAAATTTATTTTAGCAAAATAATTAAAGCATTTTTAAACTAGTTATGTTTTATTTTTAAAAGCTATTTAAAAAAAAAATATAATATAATATGCTTAACTAAAAAATGCTTATAATAATAAATTACTTTAAGCATTAATAACATTATTTATAAAAAAGTAATTTATTAATTAAAATATTAATTAATTATGGAGCTTTTTTGTTTTCTGTTGCAATTGCTAATAGAGCACTTAAACATACGTAAAAAAGGTTTTTAACCTTAGAATCGAATTTTACGGGCCGTGTTGCTTTTAAGCATAATGCTGTATTAATGTGCATTTAGCAGCGCGGCAAGCTTTAACGAAAACCTCTTTATTGGGCTAACAACTAGCTTAAACGCTATTTTAACTAGGCCGCGTTAATACTACGCGAACGAACCTGCTAAATAACGCTAACTACCTAGAACTAAACTAAACGTAAATAAAAACAAATAAAAAGCTGCTAAAGCAAATGCAAGAAAATTTCTTAAGCTTAGTAAAGCATTAAAAACAATTATTATTACTAAAGAAATAATTTATGTATTACTTAAAGCTAGCATAAAATATGTTTATATACTTTTTTAAATAAACTTAAACATTTAACTTAAGCGTATTAAAAAAGCTATTAAAAATATTTTAAAAAGCACTTTATAAATATAAACATATATAAATATTATTAGCTAAAACTTAAACGTAAGAAAATTTATTAATATTATAGCAGCTTTTTTATATTATGTAAGTATAATAGCTACTTATAATTAAACTATTATAGTTATGCTAATAGCTTTAAGTATTTATAGTAAAACTAAGCATATTATAATATAAAAAATAAATAAAGCGTTATTTTTAAATGCTATTAAAACAGCTTATAAGCTTACTAATAATAACTAAAAAGTTATTTTTAGCTTAAAAAAAATAAAAAACTAATATATAAACAATATAAAATAAACTATAATAATATTTAAAAACAAGTTAATAGTATATTAATAGCTATTTTAATTTATAATAATAAGTATACTAGCTATTAAAGTTATTAAACTAAAAAAAAAGCTTTTAAAAATATAATTATAACAAGCTAACAATATAAAAATTATAAAAGTTATATTACTAAAAAAACTTTAATAATATAAGCATAATATAAAACTAATATATATTAGCATAAAATTAGTTTAAAATATAAATAAGCTATATAATAATAAAGTTTTTTAAAATTATAACTATTATATAGCTTTATTATACTTTAAAAACATAATAGCATTAAAATATTACTAATGTTATAAATAAAAGCATAAAGCAGCTTATTATAAAAAAAACAAATATTATAGTTAGTACGCATTTTTATAACATATTAATAATAAAAAAAACATGTGCTTAATATAAGCTATAAATAGCTTAACTAAATATAAACAATATAATAATAAACATTTTATATAAGCTATAATATGCTTATATACTTAAAAAGCAAAAAATATAGCAAAAAATATATATATATATAAAGTAGCTAATTATATTATAAATATAATAACTAAACTAACTTTTTAAAACAAACTTATTATAATATTGTTTAGCTTTTAAAAATAGTTAGCTTTTAAAACAGCAAAAAACATAAAAATAACTTAGCTATAAAAAGTAAGCAAGCTTTTAAGCTTAAAAAACTAAAATAATAGCTAAAAAAAAAGCTAATTTTTAACTAAACGTATTATAATTTTAAACTAATTTTAGTTTAACTTTTTTAAAAATATAAGTAGTATTATAATAAAAAAGTTTATAATTATAAATTTAGCAATATAAAAAGAAAAAAGCTTAACTTTGCTTTTAAACTACAATAAAAATGCATTAAATAAAAGTAGCAACAAAAATAAAACTTTTATTAATATATAATAAACAAATATTTTATACTTTAATAAAACGTTAAAAAAAATTATATAGTTATAAAAAAAATCTTTTTTAAAAAAAATAAATATAATATTTTAGCAATTTATAAGCTATTAATAGCTATTAGCAACTTTTTATATATTATATGCTTAATTAGCTTAAAATATAACATTATATAATATTAGAACTAAAATAAGCCTTAAGCAATTATACTAATAAATTTAACAATAAAAGTAAAAAAAATAAAAGCTATAAAAAACTAATGTATAGTTACTTTAAGCTTTAAAAATAAAAACCTTAATATTTACTGCATTTATTCTTTTTTTTCTTTTTTTTATATAGCCTAAAAGTAATTTATATTATTAATAAAACTAAAATAAAAGCAGCTTGCTAACAAAACTTTATTACTTAAAGATTTTAACTTATATTATTAAAATTAAATATATATATTAAAGCTATATATTAAAGCTAAAAAAGCTATATTATTAGCATAAAATTAAAACTTTAAGCTTATTACTTTAAAAAACATAAGCATTTTTTTTAACTAAAAAGAACTAAATATTATTATAAACTTAGCTTAAGTATTAATAAACTTAAAAGCTGCTTTTATATTAAGCTTAAACATAATAAAAAATAATTATAAGCTGCTTAAATACTAAATAAAAAGCTTTAATAAACTAAATAAACTTTTAGAAAACTTAAGCTAAAACTAAAAACTAGCTAATATAAAACAAATAAAAATTAAAGCATGCTTTTTTTTAGTAACTTTTTATTTAGTAAACGCTAAAAACTTTAAACATTTAAACTTAGCTATAAAAAAACTATTTAATAGCTTAAACAAAATTACAAATAAAACAGTACTAAACTAAAAAAAAAGCAAGCTATATTATAACTAATAAACAGTAAAAATAAAGCAAGCAATACAAAAAAAAAAAAAAGCTTATGTTTATTAATAAAAAGTTTAAACTAAAAAAGCTTATTAAAATAAACGTAAAGCAAACAAAGCATAAAAAAAAGCTTAAGCTAAAGCGTTTAAAAGCTATTTTTAATAATAACTATATAACTTCTTTAATATAAAAAAAAGTAAAGCTAAAAGCATAAAAGCAAAATAAGCTAAAATAATATAAAAAACTTTAAAATAAACATAAATAAAAAGCTTATAAGCATTAAAAAAGCTAATACTACTAAACTTTTATAATAATAACAGCTTAAATGCAACTATAGCAAGCACTTTTAAAAATAAAGCAAAAGTTCTTATTAATAAATTCTTTTTAAAACTAAACGTTAATTTAAAAAACATAGCTATTTTGCTGCTTTTTTTAACTTTTTTTTTTTTTTACTACAATATAAACTATTATAAAATACAAATAATTTTAAGCTATATAAAAGCTTAAAAAGCACTAAAATCAAATAAAATTTTAAACGTGTTTTTAAAAGTATATAGCTTATAGCTACTTAAAAACAGTAAAAATAAACATAAATTTTTTGTTAAGCATATAGCTAATATAACATTAGCTAGCTTTTAAATTAATTATTACTTAAAATACTTTTAAAACGCTTAAACAATAATTATTTTAAAAAATAAACTAAATAAAAGTTTATTAAGCTTTTAATAGTTTATTGCTTTATTAAATATAATAAAAAAGCTTATTAAAGCTAAAATAGCTTTAAAACTAACTTATATTGCTATAATATATAAACTGCTTTTTTTTAAACAAATAAAAAATAAGTTATAATAATTTATAAAAATAGCGTTATACTTAATTATTTTTATAATATGTTATATATAAGCTATAAATAAAGCAATTTTAATGCTTTTTTTAAATATAACAAAAATGTTTAATTTAATAGTATATAAAAAGCTTTACTAAATACTTAAAAAAATAAGCTTTTTAAAATAAACAGTATAATAAATATAAAGCTTTTTAATAGATTATATAATAACTTTACTTTTTAACGAACAAAAGTTAAACTTAATATATATTAAAGCAAATATTTTATAAAAATTCCTGCTATTGCTAATTTTTTTTTATTTATATATTGCTTTGCTATATAATAAACTATAGTTTATGCAAAAGCTTTAAAGCGCTATTTTTATAAATAATATAAACTTACTAAATGCTAAAAAAAACATAAAAACAGCTTATAAAGCATTTAAACAAGCTTATAAAGTTTGTTTAAAATAAAGCTAAAAACATAAATTTAAATTTAACTTAAGCAAATATTATTTTGTTTACTTTATAAAGCTAAACTAAAAAGCTTTTAAGTATATAATAAAAGCAAGCTAAAAAAAAATACGCTTTAAAATAGCAGCAAAAGTACTTAACATATAAATAAATTATTGCTTAAACTAAAAAAAGCAATATAAAATGCTTTATAAAAAGCTAAAAAAGCAAACGCTATTAATAAGCTGTTTAGCTTAATTTATATAAAAACTAAGCATAATTTAAACAAAACTTTTATATATAGCAATAATATAAGCAGCAATTAAATATAAATTAATAGCATAATATAAGTTAATAAAACAAAACTAATAGCTAAAATAAAAGCTGCTAAAAATGCTTTAGCAAATTTAAAATAAATATTTACGTGCTATTATTAAAGCTTATAAAAGTATACGCATAACTAACCTTAAAATAAAGTTATTAATTTTCTTTTTAAACTTATAGCTAAACTACAAAACTATTAAATATGCAAAAAAAGTTAAAAATACAAGCATAATAAATTATATTTAAAAGCAGTTTAAAAAGCTAGCTTTAATAGCATATAACTTAATTAATAATAAAAAAGTTTAAAGCTATAAAATATAACTAAACAATAGCAAAAAAAAAATACTTTAAGCTAATAAAACATAAAGCAAACTTTTAAAAATTCTAAACTATAAAATATACTAAAAAAGCAATAAAAGCAACAAAAAAAACAAGCTGCTAATAAACCTAAAATTAATATATATGTAATATATTTAATAGTAAACTAAAAAACAAAAAAAAACAAGGTTTAAATAAACTGTTGCTAATTAGCTTTTATATAATAAGCAGCTTAATATGCATAAAAGCTTATATAAAGTTAAAAGCTTTATATTAGTTTAGCTACGTATAAAAAAAATTAGCTTAAAAGAATACTTTGCGTTTTAAAAAATACTTAGCTATAAGTTGCTAATATACTAGTATAATTAAGCTAAAAAATTACTACTGCACTTTTTAAACTAATGCTTTAAATATAATAACATTTATAGCATACTAAAAAAGCAAACAAATTTTTAACTAAGCTATTAATTATTATATAATTTAAAAAAAACATATAAAATAACTAAATAAGTTTTAAATATAAAAAGGCTTAGCTATTATAATATAGCTAAAAAACTAATTAAGTTATAAGTAGCTATAAAAATATAAAAATAAAAGTTTTTAAACATAAAGCAAAAATAGCTAAACATTAATATTAGCTTTTTTTTAAGCTAAAAAAGGTTTATTATAATTATAAAGCAAAAGCTAAAACATTTGTTATAAAGCTATTTATTATTTATAATTTTAAAAAGGCTACTTATTATAAGTTTACGTTTATAAACTTTAAAATAAAGCATAATATAATAAAATACTAAAAATAGCAATACAAAATTACAAATATAAAACTACAAAAGTTAAAAAGCATACATTATAAAAAAGCAAAGCAATTAAGCAATTTTATTAAGCACTAAACACTGAAATTTTATTAAAACTTTTAGCTATTAAATATATAATAATGTTAACCTTTAAAAGTTATATAAATACTTTTTAACTAGCTTATTTATATAAAACTTCTGGCTTTTTTACTTGCTACAGCTTTTTTTGCTTTTTTAATTGCAACTTAAAGTTGCATATTAGCTATAAGTGCAGCTTAAATATTTCTATTAGTACAAAAATAACGCATAGCTATGCAAGCTTTAATAAACAATTAAAGTTTTTTATTAATTTTTTTAAGCTAAAAAATTGTTAGCAGTACTTAAAATTAAAAAAACTTTAATAGTTAAAATAAGCATAAAATAAAGCTTAAAAACATATAAATATTAACATAATTAAAAGTACTTATAAAACTATAACTGTTATTTTTAGCGCTTACTTTGCTTTTTTTATATTATAAACACTTAATAAACTTGCTAATAATATTATAAACGCAAAAATTATTAATATTTTTATATAATTAGCATAAAAAAAACAGCAATAAAAAATATATAATATACTATTATAATATAAGTAATATAGTAATAATATAGCTTAAGTATTTTAGTATGCTTAATAAATACAAATTTTAAAGCTATTAGTAATACTTTAGCATAAAGCATTAAAGTATTTACTTTTATTTTAAGAATTAATATTACAGCAAAAAAACATAACAATAAGCAATTATAAAAGTTTAAACTATATAATAGCAAACTATTAGCTACTTTATTTAGTACTATAAATTAAATAACTAATAAAAACTGCAGTAAAATAACTTATAACTTTAAATATATAAGCTTAATACTAGTTAGTATATATACTTAAGTTAAGCTAATTATAAATATATACTATAAAAAGTATAGTAGCTATAATAAAGTAAATTTTTGTATAATTATAACGTATTAACAATTAATTATATTATAAACTAAGTATTTAAATATATTAAAGCAAGCGTAAGTTAAGCACGTAATAATAATAGTAATAAAAGTAGTAAAATTAATAGTTAAAAAAAAAAAAAATTAGCATAAGTAGCTAAGTAAAATAATTTATTATTTATTGTTACTTTATATTACTTAGTATATAAGCTATTTATAAGCTATACTTATTTAATAAGCTTACTATAAAAAGCATAAAGCAGCTTAAAAAATAAATATATAAAAAGCAAACTAAAAAATAATAAACAATTAACTTTACTTATAACTTAATTATAACTTAGTTATAAAAAAACTAGTATAATAAAAAGCTAATAGCAATATTAAAGCAAACAAACTATAATATACTAGCAATATAATAAAAAAAAGTTTAGAAAGAAACTAAAAAAAAAAAGCAATACATTTAGCTAAATAAGTGCTAAAACTAAAAAAACTGCTGCAAGTAGTATAAAGCAAGCAGCAATACTAAAGCAAACAAACTATAAAGCAAAAAAAATACAAAAAAAAAAAAACTACGAAATAACTACGTAAGAGTATATATACCTAATTAACAACATAATACAAATAAGCAAACAATTTAAAAGCAAAGAAGTAAAAAGCAAAACACTTAATAAAATCGTAGCAAAACTAATGCAACTTAGGAGTAAATATAAAATGTTTTTACTTAGCTACTAAAAAAAAAGTAAGCTGCTTATAGCTTGCTTTTAACCCACAAGCATAGTTTTTACTTATATATATAAAAGATAAAAACTAGCATAGCTAATAAGCCGTTAACCCAAGTAATACAATATATATATATTAATTAATTATATTAATTTTTAAGCATTTATAAAAACGCTAAAGCTTAATAAAAAGCAAGCTTATTAATATTTATTATTAGCTTTTTTTAATTTTATTATTAAATATTAAGC
>MU400624.1:0-127594 GCA_022578965.1 Xylaria sp. FL1777 | reverse complement strand
AAAAAAAAACAAAAAAAAAAAAAAAACAAAAAAAAACAATACTATAAAAAATATTAGTTATAAACTTTTTGTTTTTTTAGCTTTATACTAAGTAGCAATTTATTAAACGTGCTGCTATATTATTTTTAAGCAAAAAATTATAGCATATTTAAAAAGCTATATTTATTAAAACTTAAAATCTAAAAAGTAACGCTAAATCTTAAACATTATATATTAATAACTTGCTTTTTTTTATATATAAAACAACTTTGCTATATTTATATTTTTACTATTAATTTTAGCTTTTATTTTATATTTAAAAAACTTAGTTCTTAATAAGCTAGCATATTAAAACTATTGCTATATAGCTTGCTAAGCTATTATAATATAGCAATATTACTGCAATTATTATAAGTAAAAAAACTTATAACTTAAAAAGCAGCTAAAACGTAACGCTATAATTTTTGCAAACCTATAGCAAAAAAGTATGTAATACTAGCAGTTTTTTATTATTTATGTAGCAAGCTTATAGTTTAAAGTAATATTAACTATAGTAGCTTTTTTAGCTTTTTTTTTTAATAAAGCTAAAAAACTATTAAAAGCTATACTATTAAAATTGCTTTATAGTAGCTATATAATAAAAACGGATTATTAAATCTTTGCGTTTATTTAAGCTTAATTAAATTAACTTTAAACATAAAAGCTTTTTAGCAGCTATATAATTATAGCTATAAAAATAAGCAAACTAAATATAATAGCTAATTTAGTAACGCTATTATTTTTTATTTATAAATACTATAGTTTTTATTAAACAAAAGCTATAATAGTAAAGCTTGCTATAATATGTTAGTTTTGCTAAAAAAAAAAAAGCTACTAATATTTACTAAAAAGTTAAGCTAGCTAAAACATAACAAAAAAACTTTATAAAAAAAAAAAACATTTTATTATTATAGCATATAAGTAGCTTTTTGTAATAAAGAAATAAAAGCTGCTATAAATAGCTTTAATTTTATTAAAGCTACAATTTGCGTTTTTATTTAGTAACAAAAAACGCAAAGCTATTAAGTAGTTATAATAAAGCAAAAAAACATAATGCAAAAGTATAAAAAGTAGCACTAATTTTTTTATTAGCTATTAAAGCTTTTTAAAGCTTATTTTTTATACTTTAATAGCATTTAAGCTTATTTTTTTTAATAAAAGCATAATAGCAGCTATTATTTATAAAAAAAAGCATATTAAAACAAAAGAAATAAAGTAGCAATACTAATTAATGCTATATTTTTTAAGCAAAAGCTATAGTTTTACTTAAGTTATTTTAATTATAAAATGCTTTAAAACTTTTATAACTAGTAAAAATAGCATATATAGTAGCAGTAATTTTAAAAAAAGCATATATTAAAAAATTATAACTATAAAAACATATTAATTTATAGAATTACTAAGTTAGCTATAAAACTAAATAGTTTTTAGTTTTAGCAAGCTTTTAAAAAAACGTTAAACGTTTTAATATATAATATTTTAAAGTTTATAAATCTTAAAACAATAAATTTATTGCTAGCAAAACTAAAAAAATCTTTTTGTTTTTTGGGTTAAAGTTAGCAGCGTGTTTATACGTTTAACTTAGTGAAAATTTCCATCGATTTTTTTACTAACAGCTTTTTTACTTAATTATTTGCTAGCTTTGTGTGCTTTTATTTTTGTAATTTGCTAGCTTAACGTAATAATGCTTTTGCATCGCTTTATTTAAAGCTAATTATTTTTTTTTTGCTGCTTAATATACTTAATTTTCTGCATATTAACTTTTTTGCAACACTATAACTTTTTTAATATATATTATAAAAATTTGTTTATAAATTTTATTGCTTATTACTATTGTTTTTCTTTTTTTTCTTTTTTTCTTTTCTTTTTATTGCATTTATATTTTTATTATAGCTTGTTTTTTTTTAAGTTGCGCACTATTATTAAGCTTATTTTTTAATGCTTATTTAATGCTTGTTTAGCGCTTTTTTAGCTTTTTTTTAGCGCTTTTACTTGTTGTGTTATTATTTTTGCTTGCTTTTTTTTAGCGCTTTTACTTGTTGTATTATTATTTTTGCTTGCTTTACTGTTTTTTTTATAGCTTAATTATTATGTTTTTATTAACTACTAAATATAATTAGGAAAAATGCAAAAAAGCTTAAGCATAATAAATTATTAAACTAAAACAAAAAGCTGCTTAACTTTTTAATTAATTTTATATTTTTTTTTTAACCTGTTTTTTAATAAAAATACTTTAGTACTTATATATTTTTATGCTTTTATTTTACTGCTTTTAACTTTTAATTTGCTTTTGTACTACTATTATTTTACTTATAGCTAATTTTGCTTATTTTTTTTTTTTTTTTTTACGAACGTTTTGTTTTTAATTACTTAACTTTTTTTTATTTATTTTTAAGTACTATTGCTACTTTTTACTTTTTTATTTAAGCAATTTTTAGAACTATTATATATAAATAGCTTTGCTTTTTTAGATTTAAATAATAGCAATGTTATAAATTTTAAACTGCTTAAACTAAAACTTTTTTTTCTTTTTGCTTTTTTTGTTTGTTTTTAATTTTAAAGTTTTTTTAGTTTTAGTAACTTAAGCTTTTTTAATAGCAACAAAAGTAATAATACTATTTTAAACGCTTTAAAACTAGTTATTTTTTCTTTTTTAATTTTTTTTTTGTTTTTTACGCTTTATATTTTAAATAAGCTTGTTGTTTTATTGCTTAATTTTTTTTTTACTTTGTTATAATAAAATCTTTTTGTTTTTATTGCTAGTAAAGCTTTTATTTTTAGCAAGCATTATTTTTTTATTTTTGTTTTTTTTTTTATTACTAGTTTATTATAATTAGCTTAGCTAGTAGTTTTTTCTTTTATTTAATAATGCGCATTATTGCATATAAAAACAAATTTTGCACTTTTATTTCTATTAATATAATTATAGTATGCTTTATTTCTTATTTTTTTTGTTTTTTTTTATTTTTGTTTATATTATTAGCTTGTTTATATTTTTAAAACGGCTTTTAAAAAACAAAATAACCTAAAACTTAAAATCTTTAAAAAAACTTTAAGTTTTAAAATATTTCGTTTTTTAAAAGCCTTTCTTTTTTTATTTTTTTTAGTTTTAAAGTAATTAGTTTTTTATAAGCTATTTTTTTTCTTTTTATAGTTTTTATTTTTATTTTTAGATTTATAATACTAATTCTTTTTTATAAATAAAGTAATAAATATAGCTAGCTATACATTAAAATATATAACTAATTATTTTATATAAAGCTTTTTAGCTTTTTATATTAATTCTTTAAAACAAAATAATTTTATTAACTTTTTTTTATTTTGTGCTAAGCTAAAAGCGCTATAAATTTTTTTTTAGCATATTTTTTTTAATGCTAATAAGCTTATGCTTTTTTTTTTATTTATTAAAGCCTTTTGTTATAATATTTATTAACAAATATATATTATTTATTAATATAACATTAATAGCTATATTATTTAGCTTTGTTTTTTTGCTGCATTTTTTTAGCAATATTAAATTTAAGTTATTTACTTCTTTTTTAATTTACTTTTTTTTAAAATTTATACTGCATTTTTAATTTAATAAAACTTTATAAAACTTAGAATTTATAGCTTAGCTTTTTTAAATATAGTTTTAATAATACTGTTTATTTTGTTTTTTTTTACTTTTTTTTAATTTTTAAATATTAAACTATTTACTTGCTATTTAAAATACAAAAATAGTTTATAAAAAACTATATGCTATTTGTTTTGCATGCTTTTTATTTATTTGCAATTATTGCTTAATACTTTATTAGTTTTGCTTAAATTAAAACAAAAGCAAATATTTAGTAAGCTTTAGCAAAAAGCTTTAGCTTTTTTTAATATATTTAATTATAATATACTATTTTATGCAAATATATAAAACTATTTTAAAACTACTTTAAAACTTTATATAATTAGCATTTATTTAGCTATTTTATTAGCTTTATTTTTTTTTTATAAAAACATAATATTAAAAATATAATTATAAGCTATTTAGCAAAAAATGCTTTATAAAAATTTTATATAAACTATTTTTTAATAGCAAACTAGCAGCATTTTTACTTTAATGTTATATAAGTTAACTTTACTTTTTAAAACATGCTTTATATTATTAAACTTTTTTATTTAACTAATAATATAATACTTTTATATACTTTGCTTTATAAGTTAGCATGCTTAGCTAAAAAAGCGCATAATAATAATAGCTTATTTTAAAAATATTGTTAAATTTTTTATTTATAATATTTGTTTTAAAATATAAAAAAGCTAAAAATAGTAAAAACTATGCTAGTTAGCTTTTAAGTTAAAAAAGTAGCTTTATATTAAATTAAATTATATAATTTTTATAAGCAATATATATAAACATTTATAAAAAAATTTTATTTTTTTAATTTATTGCAGTTTTATTTATTGTTTTTTAGCTTAAACTTATTAAAATAATATTACTAAAGCAAAGCTTACTTATTAACGCAAAAAGTAATATTACTTAATTTTTTTTTTTTTAATGCTTTTTAGTTTTATAAAAGCTAGCTATATTACATATTATTTATTTTGTTTAATGCTTTTATGCTGCTTTATTATAATATATGCTATAAATACTATATATTTTAGTTTTATATTATAATTATTATAAACTTTTATAAACTGCTTTTTTAGCAAACTATTTGCTTGTTTTTACTAACTAATTTTATTATTTATAACTTTTTTTTTTTGTTTTAATATATTAGCTAAATAATTTTTTGCTTGCTTATATTATTTGCTTTATTAAGCTTATTAAAAAACTAGCAATATTTTATTATTTAATAATAATGCACTACTAAAGCAGTTTATTGCTATTAAGTATATTAAATATATACTTACTAACTAAGTATTGCTTACTTTTTTTAAGCAAACTTATATTAGCAATGTTTTTTTTTTAAATATTATAGCTATAATATATTACTTAAAATTGCTATATAGTTAACAAGTTAAAAAAGCTATTATAAAACCTTAGCTTAAAGAACGTAATACAAAAGTATAGCATGCTATAAATACTAAACAACATATTTAAGTAATATATTTTTTAACTTATAAATTATGCTTTAAAGCAGCTTTTTTTATTTTTTTTTAAGCATTAAAATTAATTAAAAGTAACTTAGCAAAGTATAATATAAAGTATACTTAATATAAATAAGCAATTTAAAATAATACTACTAAAAAACTTTTAAAATATTATTAATTATGCTATTATTTTTATTAAATATTATAAAGCATAGTTATTATGTAATAAAACTTTTAAGCTTGCATTATAATTAGTTGCTTATATATATAACTTAAAGTTTTTTAAAGCTTATAAGCTATATTTTAAAAAGCTTAAGCTTTTTTATTAAAAATAATGCAATATTTTATATAAAAGCTAGCTAAACTATATATAAAGCTACTTTTAATTTTTTAGCTTATTTAATGTTTACTATATTTATTTTTAAGTTTTTGCTACTTTAAGCAAAACTAAAGTTAAAAGCTTTTAAGCAAAAAAAACAATGCTATTTAATAATGCTAATTTTTTACTTTTTGCTTTTATATAATAAAAAAAACTAAAAACAAAAACTTATAACTTTAATAATTATAATATAAATAAACATTAAAGCTAGTTTATATATATAGCATTAATGCTTAACGCTTTAAATAATTATGCTAGTTAATTAAACAAAAGTTTTACTTTTTAATATTATAAAGTTTAAAAAGCTTAGCTTGCTATATTTACTAATAAAAACATTATATGTTTATTTTTTAATAATTAGTTTAATTATTATTAAATGTATGCTAGCTTTTATATTTTTGTTATGCTAAACTTTAAAAAAACTAAGTTTTTTTATGTTTAATTATTTAAGCGTATTATTATATAGTTAAATTTTTTTAGTTTTAAATATAGCTACTTAAAGCTATTATATTATAACATAATAAAAAAAAAGCTATTATATAATAATATAAGTTACTTATTTAAAAAAGCTCTAATAGTTATTATATTAATATATTTGTTATTATTGCTTAATTAAATTTATAATGCTGCTATATAAGCATATTATAATATATATTAATATGTTATAATATTTACGTAATAAAAACATAATGCTTTTTACTTTAGTTTTAATGCTATGTTTTAATATTTATTTAACTATTATAATAAAAGTTCTTTATATATATTTTTTAAACAACTTTTTTATATATTTATTAAGCAATTTATTATGTTTTTTTAACTATATATATTTTGCTTTAGTACATTTTTTAATGCTGCAGAACTGCTATTTTTTTTTGTTAATTTATTAGTATAGCTTAAACTAAAAAACTTAAAAACTAATAGCTTAATACTAACATTTAAGTTGCTATACTAAATAAGCACATTAATAAAAAAAGTCTTTATAAAATATATAATATTATGCAAAAAGCTAAACATAAAGCTAGCTATATAATATAAGCTAGCAAAAAAGCTAACTAATAGTAGTAAAACTAGCAAAAAAAAAAACAAAATAAACGTTATAAAAAACATAAAGCTAAAAATAAACAATAGCTATAATTTTAATAATTATAAATAGCTATAATAAAACTTAAAACTAAAGCAAAACTAATAAAAGCTACTAAAAATAAAATATTTAAAACTATATAATAACTATATTTTAGCTTATTTTTTAGTATATAAAAACTAATATAAAATAATATTGTTTTTAAAAAGAACTTAGCATACTAAAAAAATAACTTAAAGTAATTTAAATTATTATTACTTTAGTAATATTTGTTTTTTTAAAAACTTATGTAGCATTACTTTAAATAGCTTATATAATATTATTGCTAACTATTAGTTTTTTATGTAGCATTGCTTTTTTTTTTAAGTTTTTTATAATGTTATTTATTTTTTACTTAAAAAGTTTACGCTATATTATTATTTATAAAACATAACTTATGTAATATTAAATTCTTTACATAAAAGTTTAATTTTATTTATATTTTATTAAAAACTACAATAATAAAATCTATTAGTTATAAAAGCAATATAACATATATATATAGCTAAAAATATATATAGCTTTTTTACTTATTATAATTTTTATAATATATAGTAAACGTATTATTGCTTTTTATATTTACTTTAAATATAATACTTTTTTATTTTAACTATTTTATTATGCTTAGTTTTATAAAAGTTTACTAATGCACTTTTTAAAAAAAATATAAATACTTAAAAAAATAATTGTAGTTTATATAAGCATATTTAGCATATAATTTTGCTAAGCTAGTATTTATTTTTATATAATATTTTGCTGTTTTTTAGGTTTACTTAAAAATAAAAAGCTTAAAGTTAATAATGTTATTTTTTTTAACGTTTATTTAGCGTATATTTAAGCTTTTATTTTTTTAAACAAAAAAAGTAAGCTTTAAAGCTTAAAAAAATAAAGCTTTAGCAAAAAAAGCATTAGCTTACGTATTATTTATATTGCTAGCTATAATGTTTTGCTTTTTTTTAGCAGCTAAAAAAAATGCAAAAATGTATTGCTTGTTATAATAAAAATATTAAGCTTAGCTTTACAAAAAAAATGTTTTAAGCACTATAATAATTAGTATAGCTTTTAAAAACAGCAAGCTTTTTTTTATAAATTTATACTTAATAAAGAGTTTTTGCTTTTTTATATAAAATATAGCTATTTTGCTTTTATTAGCATGCTATATATTATGTTTATTTTTATTAATATATTAAAAATGCTATAATTTTTTTCGTTAAATTATTAGCTATTATTATTACTTAGCTATAATTACTTTTGTTATATATTATAACTATTTTTATTAGTATATTAGTAATTATTGTTATATTAGTTATGCTATTTTTTTATATATTTATAAAATGCTTAACATATATAATTAATAAAATATATAATTTTTTGCTTTATATTTTTTATATTATTTACTGATTTTTTTTACTAAGGTTTTTTTTTTTTAATTTTATTAAGCTTTTATTTTATTACGTAATTTTTGTTTATATTATATATATTATAAGTATAAAAACTTTATTAAAAAAATCTTAAAGCAAAGCAAAAAGTTGTTATATAAAGCAAATTATTATATTTAAGAACTTTATATATACTTTTTTGCAAAAAAAGCTAATTGCTATTTTTTACTGCTTTTAAAATACAAAAAATCTTATAAATAAACAAAAAAAGCTTTTAAACTAGCATAAAACAGCATAATATTAATATAAAGCAGTATAAAAGCATTAAAAAATATATAAAATTACTTTATTTTATTTTTGTTAGCTTATTAGTTTTATTATTATTACTTTTATTTATATATTAGTTATTAATTTTTTAAGATTTTATAATGTTTTTTTATTAAGCATTAAACTTAGCTTTTTAAAATAGCAGCAAAATAACTAAGTTAAGTATAATATAACTGCTTTAGTTAGTATATTAGTTTTGCTGCTATAGCTTGTATTGCAAAGCTAGCTTTTAAGTAAAACTATTATTGCACTAAACTTAAAAGCAAAAGCATTTTTTGTTTTAAAATTTAAAACTAAAAAAATTGCTTGGTTTTTATTTAGTTTTTTATAATAGCTTAAAAAAAATTTCTAATTTATAAAAGCAAAATAGCTTCTTTTTTTAATACATAAAACCGTTTTTAATAGTTTTTGTTTTATATAGTATAATTTTAGTGTTTTATAGTATAATATGTATAAAAATAGCAAAAAGTATTTAATAAGTTTGCTATAGTTTAAAATACAAAGATTTTTAGTTTTAAAAATAAAACAAGAAAAATTTCTTAAGTATTTTTTATTTTTTAATAGTAGTTTAAAATGCAAAAATATTTACTTTTAAAATATAACTTAAAAATATAATAATTTTTGCTTTTTAATTAAGATTTTAGTTTTTAGCAACTTTTTAATAGCAGCTTAAAATTTTAACTTTAAGATTAAAACTAGAAAAATTGCTTAAGTTTTATTAATTTTTTAGTAATAGCTTAAAATTTTAGCTTTAAAACTAAAACTTTAGTTTTTTTTAACTTTTTAGTAGTAGTTTATAATTTTAGCTTTAAAATATAAACTAAAAAAATTGCTTAGTTTTTTTTAACTTTTTTTTAATAGCTTAAAATGCAAAGATTTTTGCTTTTAAAAACAAAACTATAAAAAGCTTTAATAATTAATATATTATTTATTTTAAAATAAATAAAGCTTACTATTAAATATGTTTTATTTTATTTAAGTTACTTTTTAAAAAAATCGCTAAGTAAAAATTTTGTTGTTTTATTATTTATTGCATTAGTAGTTAAAGCTATTATTTAAAAGCTAATATAAGATTTTATATAATTGTTTGCTATAGTTAATTAAGCTATATTTAAGTTTTAAATACTTTTTGCTATTTTATTATTTATAGCGCTAATAATTAAAGCTATTATTTAAAAGCTAGTGCTTTTTTATTTTAAAACAAATAAAGCTTACTACTAAATATATTTTATTTTATTTAAGTTGCTTTTTAAAAAAATCGCTAAGTAAAAATTTTGCTGTTTTATTATTTATAGCTTTAGTAACTAAAGCTATTTTTAAAAAGCTAATATAAAACTTTTTATAATTATTTATTATAGCTAATTAAGCTATAGCTAATTAAGCTGCATTAAAGTTTTATACTTTTTTGCTGTTTTATTATTTATAGCGCTAATAATTAAAACTACTATTTAAAAGCTAATATAAAACTTTATATAGTTATTTATTATAGCTAATTAAGCTATAGCTAATTAAGCTATATTTAAGTTTTAAATATTTAGCTTTTATGTATAACAAATTAATATTATGCTATATAAAACCGTTTAAAAAATAAGCTACTTGCTAGTTATTTATTTTTTTAGCATTTTTTATAAAGCTAAGCAAAAAATTTAATAAAAACAAAAAGTTCTTATATATATTAAGTTAGCTATTATAGCACTAATAAAAAAAATGTTCGCTTTTTTATATAAAGAAAAAAATGTTGTTAAGCAGCTAGTTTTTTATAAAAACAATTATTATTGTTATAAAATCTTAGCAAAAAAAATGTTAGCACTTAAAAAAAATTAAAAGCGTAAGTTTTAGTAAATTTCTTTTTAAGCAAAAAAAGCTACAACGTTAGCTTTATTATTATTATTTTTAATTATATTTTAAAATCTGTATAAAAGTTAAAATTGTAAAAATTATGTTGAAATAAACAAAAAATACAATAAAAAAAAAAAAAAAAAAGAAATAAAAAAAAAAAAAAATAAAAAATCAAAATACTTAAAAATAAAAAAAAATAAAAAATATAATAAATAAATAAATCAATAAAAAAAATAATAAATAAAAAAGATATAAAATAAAAAAAATATATAAAATAAAAAAAATATATAAAATAAAAAAAATATAAAATAAAAAAAAAAAAAAAATTTAACTATATTAAAAAAACTTTTTATATAAAATACTACTACAAAATGTTTTTTTAAACGTAACTAAAGTATAAAAAAAGCTTTTAAATAAAACTATAACATATAAAACGCAACAGTAAAAATCTTTTTTGTAGTTTTTTTGCGCTTGCAAAATTTTTTATAAAAGCAAACATAAACATAAAAAGTTAATTTATATTTACTTTTAAAAAAAAAAACAATTATTTTTTTATATTACTTATAATAATAAATTTATTAATATATTTAAGTAAGCATATAATTTCTAATATATATAGCATTTTTAATAACTTATATATATAAATAATAAAACACTTTTAGCTTTTTTTTTTTTTTTGCTTTTAAACTTGTTATAGTTATAGCATAATTATGCTTTGTTTTTTTATTTTATTTTATTTTTGTTTATTTTTTTTTTTTCCTTTTTTAATATATATTTTTTTGCTATTTTTTTATTATTATTTTGTTTTTTATGTTTTTTTAATGCACTAAAACTACAAAATACGTATGCTTTAATAATAAATTTTAAAGCAAAAAAGTTTATAAAATAATTATTACTTTTATATTTTTACTTTTTTTTTACATAAAAAAAGTTTTAATACTATACTATAGTGCTAACTTTAAATTATTTTATTATTTAATTAACTAAAAATTATAACAAAAAAATCTAGCTTTTTTTTTAATTTATATATAATTAGTAGCGCTTATAGCAAGCATATGTTTTGCTTTTTATTTATGTTATATTTTTTTATTAATGCTAGCAAAAAATATAGTTATAAACTATAACTACATATATACACCTGTTTTTTAATATATTTCTATATATATATGCTATTTTTATTTAAAAGCTTTTTTTTTTAAAAAAACTATATGCTATAAGTTATTTTATAAGCTTAATTATTTTTTTTTTTCTTTTTAACTATATGTTTAAATAATAAAGCAAAGCTAACTTTTTTTTAGCTATAATAATAAACTAAACTTTTTTTTACTTTTTTTTTACTTAAAAGCTTTTAAGCTATAGTATGTTTTATATTTAATTGTTTTTTGTTGTTTTTTTAAGGTTTTTTTTTTGTTTTATATATTAAATTTAACTAAAAAAAAAAACACGTTTTATATTTATAATAAAAAAAAGCTTTTAGCTGCAATAAAAAATAAGTTAAAAAAGTTAAAAAATAACGCATATTATTTAAGCTATTTACGTATAAAAAACAAAAAATAAATTCTAAAAAATTAAAAAATAACGCGTATTATTTAAGCTATTTATTATATAAAAAAACAAAAAAAGTATATTTTATAAAGTTTTAAAGCAAAGCTTATATATAAAAAGCTTTTTTATTTATTTTAAGCAGCAATAAATTTATAACATAAAAACATATAACAGTAATAAGCTTAAATAACTTTATTAAGCATGTTATTAAAAAAATATATTAGCTATTTTTTTTTTTATATATATAACATATAAAAAAATGTATTGCTACAAAAAATAAAAGCTATTTTACTACGTATACTATTAAAAGTACATTAGCTGTTTTTTTTTTTTTAAACATATAAAATATACAAACGTATTGCTATAATAACTTAAAAAGCAGCTTTATTTTAAACGCAAGTAAAAGCATATTTGTTGTTTTTTTTTTTTTTTTATAAATACTTAAATATTTAAATAAATACTATAAAAATATAATATAGTAGTAAGCATAAATAGCTTATATAAATACTTAATACAAAATGCATATGTTTTTTTTTTTGTTTTTATGCATATAATTTATAAATATATTGCTATAAAAAGCATAAATATTTTTTTTGCGTACTTTATATAAAGTATATTAGCTATTTCTTTTGTTTTTTTTTTTATTATAGCTTATTTTGTTTTACTATAAATTTGCTTTTTTATAAACTATTAACTAAGCATTTTTTGCTTAAAAAACTTTATTATTTATAAAAAAGCAAATTTATAGCTTTAAATAAAATTATTATAAGTTAGCTTTGCTTAATTTGCTTTTTTATTAACTATTAATTAAGCATTTTTTGCTTAAAAAACTTAATTAATAGTTAATATAAAAGTAAATTAATTAAAGCTAGTTTATAGTAAATTTAATAACAATAATTTATTTTTTTCTTATATAAACTACAAAAAAAAAAAAAAAAATCTGCACTACTATAATATAGCTTTTTATTAGTAATGTTTTGTTTTTTTATATTATTGTTTTTTTTTTTTTTTTTTGTTTATTATTTTTAAACATTACTAATATATAAACAAAACATTATTAAAAACTACAATTATAATAAACTTTTTAAATAATAATATAAATTAGTTTTATTTTTTTATATTATTGTTTTTTTTTTTTTTTACTATTTATTGCTTTTAAACGTTACTAATATAAAAACAAAATATTTTTAAAAGCTATAATTATTATAGCGTTTTTAAATAATAACATAAATAAAATAACTTTGCTTTATAAGCACTAAATATGTTTTTATGCTTAAAAAAAATGCTGCAAGCACTTATTAAAGCATTATAATAAACTTAATATAAAAATAACTTATTTTTAATTACTTTTTTTTAAATAAAAAAATTATTTAAATTGCTATAAAAAAACAACATTTAAAAATATATAAAAACAAACAAAAAAAATCTTAAAAGCGCTAATACTTAGCTAATAAAAAGCACTAAATAAAAACTTAAAAGTATTAATACTTAGTAAATTAAAAGCACTAAATAAAAGCCTAAAAAATAAAGCAATAAACATAGTACTTTTATATTGCTAAAAATTTTAAAGTGTTTATTAACTACTTGTAATTTTTTTGTTTATTATACTAATATAAATAGCTGTTTTAATTGTTTTTTTTTTTTGTTTTAAATTAATATTTTTTTATACTTAATTTTTATTTTAACATGTATAGTATAACTAATATAATTTTTAATATAATAGTTTAGCTTTAAAAAAAACGCAAAAACAATATAAAAAATAATAGCGTTTTTATAAAATAAATAAAATAATTTCTATTAATTCTTTGTTAAATTAAAGTGCTATAAAATAAATAAAACAAATATTAATAATGTTTTAATAAACTAAAGTGCTTATTTTATTTAGATTTATAAATAATATATTAATATATTTTTAAAGTATATAGCAAAATATATGTTTATTTATTATTAAAAATAATAAAAGTAAAACTAAAATAAAGCTTTTTTATTATAGTTATTATTTAAAAAATAACTTTTTTGCAAAAACTATTTCGAACGTATAAAAAATACTTAATTGCATTAGCTATTAAATAAATTAATATTACTATATATAAAAAAAACTAAACTTATTAGCTTAAAAAAAGCAAAAATATAAGCTAATGTAGTTTGTTATATTATAAATAATATTTATATATTTATAAAAAAAACTAAACATAATTAATACTTTGTTTTTTTAAAAAATAAATCTATAGTTACTAAATAAGTTAATATATATAAAAAGTTTGCGTTATAAATATTATATAATAAAAAATAAAATATTAAATAAAAAACCGCAAAAATTATATTTTAAATATAATACTATAAAAAATAAAATGTTAAATAAAAAACTGCAAAAACTGCGTAATAAATATTATACTATAAAAAAAAAATGTTAAATAAAAAACAGTAAAAACTATAATTTGTAATGTTTTATATATATATGCTAATAAAAACTTTTAATGCTTTAAAAAAATTAGCTATAATATTGCTTATATTTGCTTTTTTTTTTTGTTTTTTACTTTTTGCTAATTTATATATTAGTACTAAAAATGTTAGCTATTATTAAGTTTTTATAGCAATATATTGCTTAACTTTTAAATTTGTAGCAAAAAAAAAAAATAAAGCAAAAGATTTTGTTTATGTTAAATTTAATATATTAGTAATAATAAAAGCATTTTAAGCTAACGTTTTAATACTAAAAAATAAAAAAATATTGCTTTTTTTTGTTATACTTTAATAATTTGTTATAATGCTACTTTTTTTTTGCATAAGTATTAAAGCTATTTTTAAAAAAAAACATAACATAAAAGTTTTTATAGCAATTTTTTAAAAGCGCTAAAAAAAAAATTCTTATAAATATATTTTACGTAATAAATTTAAGCGCTAGCTTTATTATAGCTGTTTATAAAATAAATATACTAATTATAGCTTTAAGCTTTAGTAATAAAATATTAGCAAAATTTACGTTATTTATTTATTATGCTTTTTTATTTAAGCTAAATAAATATTAGTTAAAAAGTATAAGCATAAATAAATTATTTATAAATTTTAATAAAAAAAGCAGTATTTATAGCAAACTAAGCTTTTAGCGTTTAGCATTTTATTTTATATGTTTTTTAGTTTGCTTTGCATAAACAGCATTATATATTATTAAATTAAACATTTTACGTATTTTAACATAAATTTTTGCTTTATTTTTATTTTATTTTTTAAAAAAGCTATTATTAAAGTGCTTTAAAAGCTTTTAAGTATAATTTTTTAGCAAAAAGCTAGCTTACTTAATAAAATATTAAAAAGCACTAAAAATATTAAAATATAATTGTTTAGCTAAAACATTATTAATTATTTATTTTTTTTTAAGGTAATCTTTTTTAGGATTTATAAAAGTTATAAAAAAATTATTTTTGTTTTTATTTTTGTTTTTATTTTTGTTATTTTTTTGCTAAAAAACATTTTTTATTATAAAAATAAAACTTACTAAAACTTTAAGCAACATATTATAGCAATAAATAAAAGCAACTTTTGTTTATTAATAAAATAAGCTAAAAATAATTATTAAAAATAATAATTTTTTAAAATTAGCAAAAAAAAAAAGTAATAAAATAAAAACTAAAAGTTATAAAAAATAGTAGTAATAATAGCTATAATACTAGTAATAATAATAATAATAATAATACTAGTAATAATAGCAATAATATATAAAAAATAAATATAAATAAATAAAAGTATTATTATTTAAGCATAGCAACAATAATTATAGCGTTTAAAAAGTATAGCTAGTTTTGTTAAGCTATTTTAAAAAAAATGTATTAATTTGTTATATTATATTGTTAATAAATCATTAAAAATAATAAAATATATAATTATGCTAGTAATAATGCATTAATATAATAAATTAATTAAAAAAGTTAAATAGCAAAAGTAATATACGTAAAAAAAGTAAAAAATATAGCTTAAAATATAGCAAAAAAAATATAATGCTGTTATATGTTTATAAATTGTAATAAATATAACTTTTTTTTTATATTTTTATTTATAAAAATATATTAATATATAAGTAAAAAAGTTAAAACTACTTATAAAAGTTTATAAAAAATTTATAGCTATATATTATAAAGTTAATAAAAGTATTTAAAACATATATTTTTGCTATTTATTTGCTTTTTTTAGTATTGCTTTAGTAAAAAAAAAAAAACTAGTAAAAAAAAAAGTAATTAAATATAGCAAAACAAACTAAAAAAAGTAATTACTAAAGTAAATAATGCTAAAATAGCAGTAAAAAAAAAGTAATTAAATATAAAGCAAAATAAAAAATGTAGTTGCAAAAATAAATAATGCTAAAATAGCAGCAAAAAAAGCTTTGCTAAAACAAGCTTAATAATAATTTTAGCTAAAAAGTAACCTAAATTAAAAAGCTAAATATATGCAAAACAAAAAAAAAAGTATAGCTAAATTATAAACATTTTATATACTAAGTTAAAACACTAAAAAAAGCAATTTACTACTAAAAAAACACGTAGTTTTTATTTTTTTTTTATTTTTTATATTATATTAAGCAAACTATATTATATGCTAATTTACTATAATGCTACAATAAAAGCATTTTTTTTTTATATAATATATATATATATAATAGCAAATTTTTGCAAATTTTAAGTATACTAATAAATTATAATGCTTTTTTTATAAAGCAGTTATTTGTTTAAAGCTTAAAACTAGCTTGTTTTTAAAATGCAAAACTAAAAAAAAATTTTTAAGTTTTAGTAACGTTTTAACATTATAAAAACAAAAAAAAAGTAACGCATATTTTATTTATTGCTTAATACTTATTATAATATATAAGTTTAAAGTATAATATAAACTATAAACAAACTATGTTGCATTATATTATTATACTTATATATAAAGAACGCTTTAGCTTAGTTGTAACGCTTTGCACTAAATTAAAAGCAAAAAAAAAAAAAAAAAAAAAAAAAAAAAAAAAAAAAAAAAAAAAAAAAAAAACAAAAACAAAAAAAAAAAAAAAAAAAAAAAAAAAAAAAAAAAAAAAAAACTAACAGACCCCCTCCCAAAACTTCAGAACAAGACACCCCCCTCTCGACCCTCCTAGAACAATCGATCCCCCTCGCACCGCCCGAGCGCTCGGCCCTCCTAGAGAAGACCCCCGCGCTAGCGACGGCGCACCACGAGGCCGCGAGCCAAGGACAGACGGCGGCGCCCGACGCGCAGGACGACGTGGACCTGCACTACGTGTGCTTCGTGAAGACGGACGACGGCACGCTGTGGGAGCTCGACGGCCGCCGCAGGGGCCCCATATCGCGGGGGCAGCTGGGCCCGGACGAGGACGTGCTCTCCGAGAAGGCGCTGCTCTGGGGGCCCCTGAAGTTCCTCGAGCGAGGGGGCGGCGACATGCGGTTCTCGTGTGTCGCGCTCGCGGGGTCCTTGGATTAAATTGAATTGGAGCTGAAGGTGAAGTGGTGAGGAGATGTATACTCATACACACACGCACACACAGAGGAAATGAGACAGAGAGGGCGTGAAATCTGGCTGCTGTATCTTATTTGTGTGCAGAAGGGTTGTGCGTTATTCCATTCCACAATTCGCACATGACTTAGAAGACCAAGCATTGGCCTGAGCTCTAAATTCTCTTCTAAGCTTGGGTCATAGCACAGAAGCCCACATGGATATCCACCATCTAATACTACGTACTGGCACGGCCGATAGTAGAAGAATTCGGCAATGAAGTTCTGCATGTAGCATGTAGATGCCTACTAGTTAGGAAGTTCGTCGAAGAGAGACTAGACACCGGACACCGGATAGTGTCCGTAAAAGGTGAAAGGATGTGAAAGCAATGTCATTCTATTAGCCTAATCCAGGTCTCTAAAGAGGTTTTGGTCTACCGCCCATGATAAATCAATCTTCATTAACCCTGATCTCTGCCATGTGAAATCCGATGCCACCAGATATTTGAATCATGTAACTCGTAATTCCAATCTCGCAATACAAGCCCCAAGCAAGAAGTAACCCTATGAGTCCATCCATGACTAACATAAAAGGACTATATAGACCCAGACCTAGACCTGAGATGTTTGGCGCCATCTTGGCTGGCTTGAGGAGTGTTCGATGGGAGTGTCTCCGCCAAACCAAAGGTCGGGAAGGGCAATTCTTGGTTGAAAGGTTGTTCCTGCGAAAAGATAGGAACCGGTCGAGGAAATATTGGAGTAGAGTAGTTGTGAGAATAAGCAAATCGGCCTGGAGAGGAATAATACCCATGGCAGATAGGGAAAGGCAAGTAGAAATGATATGCAGCATGGCTGACATCGAATAGATTTGGAACGGAGTACCGCAAGGATCTCGGCTCGTACACGGTGGTGCTCGATCTATTGAGGAAATATTTAGTAATGAGTTCTTGGAGTGACTTGGGCAGATGCGGAAATAGTTTAATTACCTTGGCAACGGAGTGACAGCACAAGGAGAAAGGGGGCGATTTGGAGAGGTCGGCGACTCCTTCGACATGGCCTGGACCCACCAATCGACTTCAGGAGGTGTTGCTGGTCTTGTAGGCGTATCTGAGTTTCGAGATGAATGAGAGATTATTTGTCCTCTGTCAGTTGAAACAGGCGAGTCTCTGTTCCCATCAAGACCATGGCGTCCTGGCTGACACTCTGCGTTGCATTTGTGTCCACGCAAGTTGGCCGGCCCGCCATGAGTAGCCAAATCCCGAACATGTAGAGAGATGTGCTGCACAAGCTCCTCATTTGCACGTCCTTTATCGCCTGCCTGGGCATCCCCCTTGAGCTTTAGCTCCTTTGAGATAATTTCCAAAACGTTCCGAATGGCGTCAAGAAGCTCCTCTGTTGAGGATATGTCTCCCAAGTTGATATTCGAGGACTTTAGGTACTGGTTTGTAAATTCCCGTTCGGCCGCCTTTGCGCAGGTCGTGCATTTTGGGTCCCTTTTCTTGCTACTCGTGATAGAAGCTGCTGACTTTGTACAGATATCGCAGTTGGGATTATACGGGACCTTTGAGCTGGAAGTAATTCGAAGACCTTGCAAGAGGTGAGCGGGAAGCTCTCCGCCTTTCTTTGCTACCTTTTCCCACTCCTTTTCTTTTCGATTTCGCTCTTTGGCTTGCTTTCTATTTTCCTTCTTTTCCTTGCTTTTCTCCCTCTTCACTTTGCGTTTCTCCTCACGACGTGCTTTTCTCTCTGATTTCTTTCTCTCCCTGTCCTTCTTCTTATTGCTTCCACGCCCTTCATCCTCCGTTAGTTGTTCGATTGAAAGACTGGATGTGCCCGGCATGTAAAAGTCAGAAGGAGGCGGTGCTGCGGACACAGGGGCGAGACCAGTAGATCCCCTAGTCTTCTTCCCCGCAGCCGGCCCGGGAGACTGTGACTGCTCGCGGGCGGGAGGTGTCAATATGCTTGAAGCCGCCTCAAGAGTATGTTTAATGCCCAGATTTACCTTTTCGATCACGCTCGTAGACATCTGATCCAAGGAGTCAACCCAAGGAGAATGTGTTTTGTCTAAAGTATCACAGCATTAGGATGTGCGTTGAATGAACCTCGAGGGGTGTCACAAACCTCCAGAAGCAGACTCGTCATCGCCTCCATGCTCTGATTTGTCCGTTAACATGGTATTTACGAATGGCAATAGCATTATTTAGTTCACTGACCTCCTGGAGGAGCGCTGCCCAGTCCAGCTTTATTTGCTTGAAAAATTGAGTCAGTCGTAGCCTGGTATGCAAGGCAAGGACTTAGACATACCAAGACGTTCCTTTTTTCTCTTCGGCCTTTTTCCGTTCTCAGTTTGTTTTTCCTCTCGAGAAGGAGGTTGAGGTTCTATTGCCATCATTCGTCAATCCAAGAGTCATATTGTTACTCGGGAATAACATACCAACGGGCCGTTCAGTGTCATGCTTTTGACTAGGGCTCTCGTCATCAGTTGATGGGAGTACTAGTGAAATCGTTAGTAAAAGTGTACTATGACTCAGAGTAAAGTAGGTACAAACGCAGTTCTGGGATCTCAGTAACTTGTGGAAGACGCGGAATCGGCATTTGAAGAGCATCAGGTTGCTCTACTGGTTTATCTCTTCGGCCTGACTGCTGCGCTTGCTTATCAGACTGACAGACCTGAGCCAGGTCATCTTCATGTCGCTCAGGCTCGTCGCCACGCCAATCACACACTTCCACACGGAGGGATGGTTGCTGGTTCTTTTCACATTCATGTGCCAGATCGTCCAGTTCTGGTTCGGGAGCATCGCCTCGCCAATCACAAGCGTCATCTGGCTGTGAAGCCCTGGGACCTGCCGCTTGATGATGACTGTGATCACCGTCCAGCTGGCCGGTAGCTTCGGCAGCTTCAGCTTTGGCCTGGAGCTGTTCTCGCGACAGTCCACGACCGTCGAATGAATAGTTCATGATGAGAGGAGCGTGATCTATGCTGATTCGGGCCAATGTATTACTTTGCTCAAGAAGTCTATTTGGTTTAGGTTGTGGGAACAGGCCCATTCACATACTAACGATTCTCGATGTATCAATGCTGTATAGGAAATATTGGTCGATGATAGGATCCGGGTAGAGGTCGGCGTGAGGAGAACCGTGGGCGGGTGCTTCTGCGTCGGACGTGGGCAGGGCACGAAGTTGGAATGTCTGGGATTGTCCGGTATGGCTCATGCCGGGTTCTCTATTGTACCTGGCAGTAGGCCATGCACATTGCCATAGAGGGCAATCGGGCAGGCCCGACTTCCTTTCATTCGACATTTGACAGCAGGAACACACGAGAGTAAATGGCGGCGAAGCAGGTGCTGATGCTAGGGCCCAGAGGGGATGTGCTGCCCTGATGGCAGGAAGGCGAGGAGAGTGTACTATCTCGTCTCACCTACATACTTATGTAAGTACTCTAGTAACATTGACTAACTTGCCTCATAGTCTAGCATTAACATTGGTTCTGCTCCCTCCGTTTCTCTACTTACATACCTAGGTAAGTAATTCGAACCTGACATCAAAGTGGGATTTTGGAAATAGGTATATTGGATTTTCTAGGCCGGATCTCGTAAAACGAGAATAGGGGGAAACCCCGCAATGATACGCAGACATACTAATAATTATATTCAAATCGCAATCTTTAATAGACGGTAGATATAGCTTTCAGATCTCTATCAGCTCTATCGACTACCAACCCGCCAAGATAGATCGAAAGGCACTATAGGTTTAGAGTTTAGGTACAACCTAGGATACGTCTCTATCTATTAAAAAGGTCAAGGCATCGCTTAACCCATGTTGGATTGACTAGACTAGGTAGTAAGTTCTTTATAGTCTCCCTCCCTTCAAAATTCAGGCAGAATCTCGTGGGAATCCGGGGAGCGGTAGGTAGTCTTAAAAGATCCCAAGCCTAAGCGCTTTCATTCTACAACCAATCGAGAGCCCCCCACCTTATCATTGGTCGCGTGCTATTAGATCTATACATATAGGTATCAATGTGGTTAACATCCGTTCCAATATGCTATTCACATCAGTGAGTAAACACTCCCCTGCTATCTTCTTTTGAAGCTAAATCTTGAAGGTGCCCTCTTCCTAGACGCGATCCTTCGGCATTCGGATATGGGATCTAGCATGCAAGAGAATCCATCGTTGCTCCCCATTAGTCTTGCCGTCCCTATGCGTATGCTCCCGCTCCTTTAGCATAACGGCATATGCTCGATCCGAATCCTCCGCCCTAAGCAGCCATTACCACAGACTCTTATGGAAAAGATCCTACAACGCTACGCCATTAGCCAACGTGAAGGGGAACTCATTCGGAATATTATGTACAGCAACCGAGTCTACTAAAGCGTTGTCGACCAACCAATCCCAGGTCAAAAAATAAGTATATGTGGTAGCTACCATGTGTTAAAGAAGCTGTTTAGCACTACTTGCTCATTTACTCGCAAGCTACGACACATTAGGATTAAACCCCTGCTGGTAACGAGATCTAGAGTGGGTAGTTAATCTGAATACTTACACACTAAGTAAGTCGCAGCTTGTACGGTAGCATCGCTGCTAGTGTAGGTGCTGTACACCACGTATAGCAGGTCGCTTAGTAACATGTTTGCATCATTACGACATGAAGAAAACGAAACGAAACGAAACATCAAATCCATTAAATCCATTAAATCCAAGCTGCGAGTTACCATGGAGTCGGTGACGCCACAAAAGGGATGGATGATCGACGGCCTCCACCCCCCTGCAGTAGTGCACTGCACTGTCTTTACCCGGGAGCCTCGGCTCCTGCTCGGGTTCGCTGTCCCTTTTCATGATGGAATTGGGTGGGATTGCGATGCTGGTCTGATGATATGATATGCTACTGCGTAGGCAGTCAAGGGATGCCTTAGTGTAATCCTGGGCTGTCAGCCGCATACTTATGGCATGCTGATAAGCCTTCTTATTCTTCTTTTTGTTTTATATTTTCCTCCGGTTTCCTCACATATCGACGTACCGCACTAAAAATACTCCGTAATTCTCGTGCGACTACGTATGCGCGCTGTCGTTTTGTCTCAGTCTAGGCAAGCAATCACATGCTCGCTCCAGACCTGTAAGCGGAGATTTAGGCTTATTCTTAGGATGCGCTGGTATGCGCTGGTCTTCGCTGGTCACGCCCGACTATTATATCAGCCGCGTTACCGATAGCTCGGGCCACTGCTTAGGCTAAAATCTACTAGAAGGAAGTAGCATACACACTAATATAGACTTTGGTATATTGGTTTACAAATACATAGGCTTGAGTACCTACACGTGTATTAGCGCTGGTCCTAGGGGGCGCGTACACTTTAATGTACGCCGTTGAGTATCTTTTCTTTCTTTTATCAGTTATTATTATTTTGGAGTGATGTTAAACTAACATTCAGGTTATATGTATGAGAAAACACGTTTTAGGGCGTTCGAAGGACCCGACAGGAAGGGACGCAGGGCTATATGAGTGGCAGTGTTGACCCACGTGGAATGAAGCATGATTTTAGTGTATTTAAGTAGAGGCAAGCTGAAAAGAACTTTGTTACGAGACGATGATTGGATAGCAGAAAATCTCCGACTTCGTTGGTTCCAGCTGATCGACAACAGATCGTGCGCCCCGTTGACGTGATCGTTACCCACATGCAAGGTTCATGGCATCTTGATCCGAGAAATGAGCTTCCCTTACTCCCTCTGGCCGAAGGAACCAAGCCACGACGCGCTAAGGGGGGCGCAAGGCACGGGAGATCATAGCAAAGGCATTGTTTGTTGATTCTTAATTCTAGGTACCACAAGATCCATCTTGCACGTCGCTGGTAACGCGTCTATAACAACACATTTATGACTCTAGGCTCCATCATTAGGTGAAGGGTATATCCATGCCATGTCGTTATAAGGGACTACGCTGTCTTAAAGGGTAGAGATCCATATCGCCTTGTCTTCGCCGTTTACATAGCACGGGGGATATGTGTTATTCAGAATGTAATGATTACCGCCTAGCAGAAGTAGGTCAAATCGCAAGACTCGACGAGGCCTAACAATCTCGTCGGTAACAGTAACAATGAAGCTGGTTCAGAACCTACCTACTATATGTAAGTAGTTAAGGGGCCCAAGCGTAGGCACTTGCAGCTCGAAAATGTAAAGTCGGACCCGGCAGCTTGCAGTAATTGGGTGAGGTTTCGCCCCATATCATAAGAACACTTCAATCACCAATACTCATCTTCTATCGGATCTTTGTATTGGGTTAAATATCACGTCGATCAATGCGCAATAATGATTATACACCGAGAGTTGATCAACCATGGCTTGCTATTGGCTCTACGTCAGCGCCGTGAGGGCTTCCACCGAATTTTGGCCGAGAGGTTGTATTACTGATCGAGTCCTACGCCAGCCCTACGCCTCACAGCCAAATCACCTCAAAGTCAAGATCCTTTAAAGGTATCTTAGGTTCTTGATGACTCCGGCCACAAGTACGAATAACCCAATTGTCTAGTTAGGTAAGATTGTGTTTTTCATTAGTATGAAAAACATACTAAACAGGGGTGTCTTCAAGTTCCAAAAATGGTGGGTCTACGCTGCCATTTTCGGAAAGTCTACCTGACATTAAGAAGTACACTAACTAAGTGCAATAGTGTCTGAAGAGCTGAAAAAAAGTTCGAAGCACAAAGGCTCTGTAATTAAAAAAATGAGTGGATCAATCTTGCTAACGATAAACTCGTTTTCAAAGAAAACACCAGGTGGATTACCGTACTATTAGAAGGTGAGGGATGCGTTCCACCTAGGCGGGGTGCATATTATGATTTTCACCTCATATAATGAAAGCAATCCACTCCCCCACAGGCAAATAGAACTTTTGTGATTTGAAGGAAATACACAACAGATGGGGATCTATCTGGTAGAGGTGGCTAAATGCGACCTACATATCATACATACGGTACTTGATATGACCAAGATTCGGAGTGCTTCGCGATGAATCGCTGCAAGCACAGGAACCTTATAACAACACTCTTATATACATTATGTAGCTGCAGCATGACTACCTAGGTAGGTCATGTAAGCATATGCGTACGTGCCGGATGATGTGTTTGGTTAGCAAAATGCAACGTTTTACGGCTAAGTCATGAGTGTGCTTTGGTTGTCAGCACTCGGCATAACTCTCGAGGCCTGAGATTGAATATTTCGTGAGACCAATTCACTGTTCTTATGTTCTTAGCGTTGATCGAATTCCAGCAGTCTCTCTACTAATACATACATGCTAGAAATGAGCCAACTACCTGGTTACTTAACCTTCTGCGAATGCTGATAGGTTGTGCTGTCGGGAATCAAACCTTATTCACTTGATAGATGGCTCACTCAATTACTAGCTGAGTTAAGGTAGGCAGGTAGTATCTGGGAAAGAAAGGGTTTGCCGTGTATGTAGGTAGGTAGTGTATCGTATGATAAAGTATCTCTATAGTGTTTAATTTTGCTTTTTTTATGATGCGAACTGCTTATGCATACGGCCATGCTCAGTGCTACATACCTACATATGACGCATCCAGTGTACACTACCTACCTAATACCTATACTACTTGCCTACAATCCTACAGCTATTCCTCAGTTGGTTATATAGACAATTCATTTCTATCTATGTACTTACTATAGGATATGTTCTGTAAGATGAGAAGAAAGTCAAAAATGGGAAAAGTGGTAACTCCGGGCGCATGGAAAGAGTGTACTACTCTACCTACAGTACCTTAAGTACCTACAACGGAATGGCAGATCTGTAAAGAGAACCTTAAATGGCGTCTGTTTTCTCGGAGTACCTTAGCGGATTAAACTATCTAGGTACCTAAGCTTACCTAGGTGTCTAGATAGGCTCGTACTTCTAGAAGCAAACTGCTAGGGCACCCATGTCCCACACGGTATCCATCAATCGTGGGGCTCCAGAGCAGGGGTTCGCCGCTTACACTGCAGTACCTAACCTAGTGTGGTGTTTGTCCCCCCAGCGATCATGAACTTGTAGAATAGCATGCTGGCACACCTTGCACACTCTCACAAGGAACCGGGACTCTCCTCTCCCTTCCGGTTATCTACACGCTCCCTACCATGTGGACTTTTCCCTGGACTTCTCCTCTCGCTCCCTCTTGTTTGTTGCGTCTACCTACATCAAGGTTAACCCCTATCAGGGGGCTTCCTTGCATCTGGAAATTCTAGTGCATCTATACGAAGGCTCTAAAGTGCTTGTGCACGTACATGTAAAGTCTCTTCAAGCCTTTCTTGGTAGCCGGTTGTCCCCTCGGTTTTCATAGATGCACATGTTTTTATTATCTCTTCATGAATCGCCGCCATCGATACCTTAATCCTCCTCAGTCATCCTCTCGTCTCTCAATAGTACTCTTTTTAGCCCCTTAGTACAACCGTTTCTTGACGACATCCTTCATCCTTTCTATTCCTCTTCGAGCAACCTTAGATAGTAATATCCTCTCAGCGTTTTGTTTGTCATTCACCTTTGACATCAGCACCGCAAACGCTTTCTCCCCTCCCATCTGCCTTCAGACTAATCAAAATACCCGACCATCTTTCACGCCCCTTGTTCTTGCTAGTGGTAATTTCAATTTATGTGGTCTATCTTTATTCCTTGCGAATAATACCCCCGACCTCTCAAACAAGAGAACAACATAGAGACAAGTCGGACAGACTACCAGCCATAACTTTTCAGCCAATATCAAGGCCCTCGGCATTGTGCAAGAAAGCCATGCTAGCAAGATGGGATTATTAGGCTTTCTCTCCAGAAAGTCTTACTCAGATCTAGCAAGACACGACTCACTGAAGACAAGTGCCTACGATGCGACGGTAGCGTCGTCACCGCCAATCCGCGGTATGTGTGCTTCCTAATTTAGTAATTCTTTCCACTCTTCCATGACTTACATTCTTTCAAGGTACATATCCTGTGCTCGGCAACGGAAGCAAGATTCTAGAGGAGTTCCAAAAATCTCATCCCCATCTTGCAAATGTCTCTCGCAACAACTCACAAGCTCCCTCGCCCCTACTTACCCGCCTTCGCGGTCCTGGCGTAGAGCGACCTAGGACTGCTCCGTCGAGCCAACTCGGCGACACAACAAGTACTTTACACTCACAATCGCAGCCCGCGCTTATATCGCCGCCACTTCCTAAGAAGAGACACGGCCCTTATAAGTTACCCCCAAAAGTAGTGACTGATATTCGAGATTCGTCAATTCCGGCCAAACCTACGCCATCACCAGGCTTGGTATCAATATATTCCGACTCCGCCCGAAGCAGTGGAAATGGCAAAACCAAGGGCTATGTCGATCTTCTGGATGCCCAATCGATGATCAAACCCTCCGATTTCTACGGCAGAGTTCAGGCCACTGGCGCGAGGAACTATGGCGAGGACGTAGCAGATCGTAATAGGGCGGAGAAAAACTCTGATCTGGATACAACAACGATAGTTCAGGACAAGCATGCAGGTGGAGAATGGAATTCAGTAATCTCCAAGGATATCGACGACGATTCCGACGACGAACCCCGACGTCCAAGAATTCGGCATTCCATCAGCTCGGGTCTACGATCCCAAAAGACTGGTTCTCAGACGACCGACTCATTTCCCAAACGGACATCATCACGGCTCCCATATAATCCGAATGAGACACCCAAGGTTATGACTCGAACACAGTCGGCCAGATCAGAAAGAGCAGCGAGACGTAAATCTATGCCTTCTTCCTTGGCTTCTGCATCTGCTGAAGTACCACGAAGCTCCTCGAGGGGAAGAAAAGGCAAAGGCAAAGATCACGAATTTTTCCCTGACTCTCTTAGAAATCACGCTCTAGCAGCTATGGTACATGAGCGGGAGTATTCAAAACCAAACATTTCTTCCAAGAGGCAATCCTTGGCGCTATTACCCGTCGAGCATCAATCTCTCCATGATCTCAATGATCTTGACAAACCCTTGCCAGCTCTCCCTGCTTCCTCGAGGAATCGTTCCAGACGAAGGACTATATCACACAACAACACCGTAGTGGAATCGAGGTTGCTAGCGAAGAGACGAAGCCTCCAGGGCATCAACTCGACAAGCCGTGGGGAGATCTACGAAGATACCTACCAACAAAAAAAGTCGTTGCAGGCCGCGCAACCCTCAAGAGACCGAAATTCAGTTAGGCGCCAACTGGGAAGTACCACCGATCTTCAGGACTTTTTCTATAGCTCGCCAGCACAGCAACCTGACCACCAATCACGTCAGTGCTCTCCAGCGTTGCGACTTGTACTTCATGCCTTTTCCTTTACGAATTAGTACTAACTTATAAATACAGAAATAATGTATCCTCTCGCCAAATATACGGACGATCAAGGCAACTTAAGTCAGTCAAATCATCTTCGGAAAGAGAGCATCATCTCTCTATCCAGCCAGAGCATCATGGTTGCTCACAAGACTGGAAACCCCATTCCAGAGCGGACCACCAGTCTTGGTCATTGGTCTCTAACATCCGAAACAGCTTTGTCAACTCTAAGCTCCAATCCTTTCCGACCCCAATCAGGCCACACCACTAACACTTCGATCGATCTCTCGCCAACATTTCCACGTGCACACTTAAACGAGTCAATACCCCCGGTCCCCGATATTTCATTCTTGAAGTCACTGGAGTCTACATCAAAAGATACACCTACCATACTATCACCTTCTCGCTCTCTTTCCACTTCTCACAGGCATCAATCGAGCCAATTCTTCTTAGGAGATTACGCTTCCTCCGATGATGAGAGCTCTCCAAATATATCGAGGGGCTCATATGAGAAAGATCTTTTATTTTCCGAAACCAGCTTCAGTATCTCCGGAGATCAAGTAGCTGGTCTTCCCGGCTTATTCGATATGGCTGTGTCGGCCTCATCGGCGACCATGTTAACAATTCAAACTTGGGGAAACGAATTAGACAGCGTACCCAGACAATTTCATATGCCCGCTTATCCTGAAACCGACTCGAACGATTTTGTTGAGGGTCAGGACCAGGCGGAATCTTCTGACGAGGAATTGAATTTCGACATCCCCATGAGCCGAGCGAGCTCGGCGCTACACTATAACCCAGTCCAAGAGAAATTTCCGGCGAGGACACAACCTCTCCAGGAAGAAGATGACGACTCTGACTTCTAACCCAGGATGAACTATGCGGGTAACCACTGCATTGAAATAATATGAAATAGATACAACGTTAACATGTATGTTTGCATGAAGGAACGAGGCGTTGGGCACGAGAGGAACGGTGCTTGATACCCTGGGATTCAAGGATACTCAAAAACGGGTTCGGTTTATTTGCGACTATCTGGCACCAGCTTCTCCCGACACGCTGATCTTCCGCCTTTAGTTTTTTCGACTTGATTATGTATTTACTGGATGATGAATTGGCGTTACTTAGCGTAGAGTTCGAGGCGGAAACATTGAACTCGGAATTGAGATTAAAGGGGTTTATGCTAATCAGCCTAGAAATGGCATTCATTCTATCTATCAATAATATTAATCTCAACATTTATACAAACATGTTCTTGTTTGTATCTTGGCCATCCAATACACATGTCTACTTTCTACTTATCTATCCGTGCTGTTTCCATCCTTCAGGTCGCTGTACATTATCGTGGTTCCAAGGCTGAGAAAGGTTCGAACAGCATATTCTAGGCCGTAGTCGACCCTTTCCCTCCCGCTCCTTGCTGCTCTCCCCGACTGTATTACTCTGTGGGTGACATCCCTTCGGAATACAGTGGCTGAGTCACTGGAGTATTGGCAGGAATCGGGCGGAGATATAAGCCGACTGGCCAGGAATAATGCGAAATTAAATCAGCGGGCGTGTTTCCAAAGGGACAGGGGAAAGAGGGAGAAAGAGGGGTTGTGTGTTCACTTTATGTGACATTAACTATTGAGGTTATGAAGGTTTTCCAGCTTTATGCCCACCTGACTAATGCCTCACCCCTTTTTATCAAGATTGCCTGCCTAGCTAGGCGGACACCCGGCACCGTCGCAATATCAAACCAATCCCGCATCACAAATTGGATCTCAAGTCTATATGTCTGTTCATGTAGGTCAGTCAGGGTAGAGAGCATCGTGTTAGTAACGACTGCGGTTAAGGTACTATGTACAATCGAGCCCCTAATCACAATTAACGCCGAGTATTCTCGATACTCAAATTTAGTCTTCCTTAAATGATAGTCAATTAGCTTCGGAAAATATTGGGTTTCGGTTGCACGTCTAGGCTGCCAGGTGAGATAGGAGATCATCGAGATATCATTATTAAAATTCTACGAACAGCTACAGTTAAATGTCTTCTTGAACTCGTCCAAGCTCACGTCTTTCAGTCTATTCAAGAGCTTCCCCGCCGCCTTGGACTTGGCATGCTGGCTACTAGCTGCATAGGCATGTTCCCTCACTACCCCGTGGATCATGACAACAGCGGCTACTTTAGTGGCCGCGAACTCGCGGTCTTCATCGTCGGTTTCCGAGTACATGATCCTCCAGCGGGTGCAGCGAAACTCGGTCGCAAGGGTGTTGGATAATAGAGTCACCGGGTGGTTATTGGCGTAAGTGTCGTAGAGGTGTATGTCTTCGAAATAGGGGAGAATATGGGTGTCGAAGAAGCGCTGCACTTCCTTGTAGTCATACTCGCTATCAACGAAGACGGCGCCAATGTACGACTCCAAGATATCAGGGAGGCACTTTGGAGGCCGCTTTTCTCTCATCCAATAGTTCCGTGCATAGGCAGCGCGTCCAAGGCCAGACGCCTCTGCCTCTTCTTCGGCTTGGGTTCTGGCCTCTGTGATAGTCGTCACATAATCGGTAATCTCTTTTTGCAGACTCGCATTCATCGATACCATGTGTTTGTGTAGATTGAGAGATACACAGAGACAGCCTAGGAACTGGTTCGAGACCATGGCCATCTTGTGCTCCGTCAGCCACTGGGGGTCAGCGCCAGGGAATCTGTGGAATAAATAGTCAACGCAGACCATGTCGAGAAGGGCGTCTCCGAGAAATTCGAGCCGCTGATAGTTCGGGATGCCCTCATAGATGGAACCATATGAAGCGTGTGTAAAAGCGCTTCGGAGTAGTCGGGGGTACTTGAACTTATATCCCATCTTCTTCTCTATCTCGGCTGCGAGGTCATAATGTACGGCTCGAGGTTCAGAGCTCTGCCACTCTGGTATCTTGTATGCTGCGTAGTAGTGGCCATATGTAGTCATCTTATGATTTGGATGATTGACAAATGTCGTGACTGCTTGAATAGCCATATCAAAATCTTTCTGTTCACGCGTCGTCATGTACGCTGCACCGATGAGGGCCTCACAAACATCCGCTATGGACTTATCAGCCAGCGAGTGCTTTTCTCTGCTACTGTATTTTCTCCCCTTAAGCAGTGTAAGCCCCTCAGGGTACCACGCGCTTCGGTCGAAGGCTCTTGTTCGGATTGATTCTTCCAACTTCATTTCCAGCGCGTTATTGAAAAGGTTCTTGTTACATATGAGAACCATACGGTCGACGTGATACTGAAACTCGTCGCAGTCTTGAATCTGGGAAAATAGAGCTATGGTGGTACTCATTTTCAGAAACGAATCGCCTAGAAACTCGAGACGCTCGTAATTTTTACCCATTCCTCGCTGTACATTGATTTGATCTTCTGGTCGCTCCTCAGTGTTATCACTGTCTTTAGTCATGGCCTCAAGAGCCAAATCTGGCTGTAATGTTAGGCCCATTGACTTGCAGGCCTCGAGCACGATGACACTCGACTCAAGCCGATAGATGATAGCGGGCAAATTGTAAGCCATAGCAACAATATCGACGGGTAGCTTCAAGTTGTTAGGTCTTTCTACCTCTAGATAGAGCTTTGGAGTACTTACGACTGAAATTTGTAGTGTCTGGAAGACTAGGAAACATCTTCGTTGGATGTTACCTGTATTATCATACTTATCAAGTAGATTTCGACGAAGAGGTATGTACTCTGCTTCGATAACTGGTAGATACTCTCTTCTGATCAATTTACACCGGGATTTACCCCACAAACTAGTGACATTAGAGCTCCAAATATCAGTTGCCGGTCCCTTCTGGCGGCGACTTCTTGGAAGGGCCGGCAGTTGAGGATCTGTAGGGCTTAGGTCAGGGCGTCTGCGTATTGTATAAAATTTTCGAGAGCCATCATAGGGGTCTGTGACAAATCTCTCATCGAATACACTCTCTGGCTGATTTTCCCATTCGATATGAGCTGGTCCCTTCTTGATTTTATGAATGCAATCCCAATTAATAATTTTACGAGGATCTTCGCCCGAGACAAGATGTTCCGAGTCATGCCAATGTACCAGAGGCGCAAAAAAGTACGGCATCTTTTCTACCTCAAGTGCGTATTCTTTGCTGAAGACATCCTTGAAAATTGTGAGAGTAAACTGGCTCAATCCGTCAATATCTCCTAGTTTGCAGTCCATGGCAGTTGACCAGGGGAAACATTCGACACTAGACGTCTCCTGGTTCCCAAAATAGATTGAGAATGCAGATATTCGCGGCAATGGGTACCTTGTTAAAATAGCCAAAGGCTGAGAAGGTCGCCCGAGCGCTTCTGGGGTAGACAGCTTGATTACCGTCAGAAAGAGTCTCTCCGGGAGCCCAATAACGGACCACATGTCTGGTTTTCGCTTCATAGGGTACTCGGCTCTTTTTTTAGAGCTGATCGCGAGCCTAGCATTACGCATAGCTGGAAGACGTTTTGAGAAAGTTGAACAGAGGTTGTCATCTAAGTGCTTTTGTTTCTTCAACTTCAAACACATCTCGAATGCAGCCGAGCACTTTGCCACCTGTTTCGAGGAGGCACGGCGTCCAATTGCGCTTTTAATTGGGGAAACATCTGGAAGCAGGACTTCACATTCGAACTCGCCACCGACATGATGAACAATATAGTCTGCAGTATCACATAGCACATCGGCTGGGTGTGGTAAAGACGATACAAAGTTCGCAAGTACTGCGATGCTACCCTTATATGTTAACTTCGCACCAGTAGAAGGAACTTTATATACTCGATGGCTTCTTTCTTTGGACAGATGATACTCGATGTCATAGTCGCAACCAGTAATAAGACGGTCTGCCGGCAGCATGTTGCAAAAGTCACGCAGTTTAGCCTCATGGTCTTGGATCTCGGCGATAAGTTTTCGATGTGCGAAATTCCCAGTTTCAACCATCTGGTAAAATTTTGAGTTGACACGTCGCGCACGGCCTCTCGATTGGATGTACTGAATTACTGTCTTGTAAAGGTCAAAACGGATTACAGCATTACAACCAGGGATATCAATTCCCTCTTCGGCCGCACTTGTGGCGAAGAGGCAATTCAAGTCGCCGTTTCGGAATCTCTTTATGGTCGATTTTTGCTCGCTTAATGACATACTAAGGTCACCCGATGTACTACTGCTGGCGCAGCCCATCTATGCCCAGTCAGCTGCTAGTGGTCGGAAGAAGTACTCAGATACTCACAAGCCTTCCCGCCTTGTAACCTCGAAGGCGTAGATCAGGTTGCTGGAAGAGGTCAGCAAGGAGCGCAACCGTGAGACGCTGCTCGGCAAAAACAACGCATTTGTCTGTTGCCGGGTCGAAATGTTCCTTTAGATGCTCGATTAATATAATGACCTTATGCGAGAGATAAAATCGATCAAGCTCAAGCTTTGCAAAGACATGCTCTTTTATCAACTGATTGGCATGTCGCACCGCTTCAATTGCCTCTCTTTCGGCATCTAGAACAAGGACGGGTCGCAGCAATTCCATCTGACTGAAATCGAGCTCTGTTTTCGCCTCGATCCTATTAGCCTCTTCTTCAGTTAACCAGAGTTTCCACACCCGGTCTGCGGCCCAACGTCCTAGCTCGGTTGTACAGGTTCTAGAATACGTAAACATTTTAGTAAATGCTCGGTTTTGACCAACAACCTGATGTAGTCTCTTCCACAAGACCGTCTCAAAGGAAATATCCATGTTTTGATATTCGATGAGGCCTTCAGTTGGTTTATTGATGGCTGCTCTTGAGAAAACTGCCGGGTCGCTCACAGTTGCTATTTCGCAATGCAGAAGACCCTCTAGCTGAGCAGCAGCTACGTGAACGTCAGTTTTGGCATCGACAGGCGAAGCCGTCATGCCCAGAATGCGAGGTCGCTTGCAGTTGCTCTCTTCGAGTGTCGCATAGAAATCCTTGATGATCCTTGCGTAAGGGTGGTTCTTCTTGGCATGGTGAGCTTCATCGAAAATAAGAAGGTTAACCTGCTCCATTCGTATGAAGGAGTAACACAAACATTGGTGAAGAACTGCTGCTGTGCATACAACGACTGTCTTCTTGTCAATCATTTGACTCCAGAACTCTCGTGTGTAGATAACTCCACCGGAATCGCCCGTAACTGATTCCATGTGGAAGTCGAGGTTTGCTTCAAGGACGCTATATTGTTGATGGGCCAGGGCAACTTTGTCAACCTAAAGGAGTCAGCTTGGTACTGGAGTGATTAACATCGTGACCAATCGGAGACGCTAACCAAAAAGAACGCCAATCTATGCTCCTGTCCAGCCCTTCTATCATCTAGCTCCTGCTCTACAACATGGCGGAGCAGCAGTGCAGCTATCAAGGTCTTGCCAGTTCCTATATGCGTAGAGTCAGTGATCTATAACGTGAAGAAAAGCAGTAGGACTGTAAACAACCTGTGTCAAGCACAGCGATGATATTCTTCTGCTTAGCTCTCTCGAAGAGTTCCGTCTGGTACTCTCTGGGACTGCTAATGATGGGTGCATCTTCTATATCCTTCAAACTAGGCTTAACCAGCGCGCTCCCGCCACCGGCACCGGAGCCACGACTATTCTTGTATGCATCTTCCCTCTCATTCCGGAGCCAGTCGTCGAAGAGGACCTTGTCTCGTGTAAGATAATTGCTGGCAATTGGCTGCGGTGGATTGTCACTCTGAACAGAGTCTTCATCCTCCGAATGAGGGTAGTCCTCCATGTTAATTCCTGAGGAGTGGGAGAGTTCGGGAGGTGTACGGTTAAAACGAAGAGGCGGGAACAAATCAAGGTCAAGTGCGCAGACCAGGCCTTCATGCTACGTGATCTTGAAGAGGCGTCAACGGAATCTAGGTAGAACACGTCCAAGGTCAGCAAGCAACTACTACAAGCAGCTAAATTACCTATAGTTAGCGCTCGCCTACATAATCCGTACCTCTAAGATTCATGTGTTTTCCAGACACACATGGGTAAGTACTATGTAATAAAAAAAGTTGAAGAGATCTTGGTAGAATACCTACGAAAGGCACTTACCACCTACCTAGTAGGTAGGTGCTTACGGGCCTCTAGTCACTGCAAGAAGCCGTCCACGCATTATGTAAATATATCGTCTTACCTTGGCTCAGGTTTGTTATGGAAAACCGGAGGCAATCCAAGAGAATGTATGTGCTTCGCTTACTTGTGGCTGACGTTTGCACGAACAAGTTGATCAAGCAAATTGGAAAGATAAACATATGTCCGAGACATCGGATGCAAGCTTATAGTAATATTAACATTACATACATTCCTAATAACTAGGTAAGTACCTAGTACATAAGTTATAACAATCTACTATTTATGTATCTAAGTCTTATAGATATCCATTGCCTCGTGGCATAGATACCTGCGTAGACATAGAAAAAGCTATCCTATATAAAGTACCTATTTACCTGCCTGAGGTACCTACCTATGTGCCTTCTGAATACTGGCCCAAAACCTTGTAATTACTACATAGGGTCAGGTCTATACTTAAAAAAGTAAATGTTAAAGAAAAAACATCTCTTAAGTATAGTATTAAAAAACTATATATAAATACTATTAATTTAAATAAAGCTAGTTTGTATTTTTTAAGTTTTTATATAATAATTATTATATAATATATATTATAGCTTATATTGCTTAAAAGCTATAATTACTTTTTTTGCTAAATAGCTATTTTAGCTATTTATAAAAATAAAGCTATTTATAAATGCTTTTTAATATTTATATTATTAATGCTTTGTTATAACTAAGCTACTTAAGTACTTTAGCACATGTTATAAGTTATATATATAGGATATTTTTTTTATACCTATTTTATAGGAGTTTTCTTTTTTCTTTAAGCTTTAGTTTTGTTAAATACTTATTATAAAACTAGAGATATATTAACTATTATACTTAACTTTTAATGCTTTATACCTTTTATAATAATTTTAAAGCTTTTTAAAATAAAGTTACTTATAATATTTTATTATACTATAAAATAGCTAAATATTAACTAATTATATAAGCTAGTGCTATTTTTAATAGCTTTTTTTTAAAACAAACTTTAATAATAAATTAAAAATAAACTTAATATAAATTATTTCTAAAACTAGGCTTAAGCAAACAATAATTACTTAGTGCTTTAAGTGCTAATATTTAACTATTGCAAACATAGATTATATAGCTTTTAGCTAAAATTAAAAAGCTAAAGTAATAAGTTATACAGCAAAAAAATAAAAGCAAACAAGTTGCCTTAAAATTAAAAATAGTTTGTATTACTTTTACTTTATAATTAAGTAAACAAAAAAATTAAAAAATAACATTTTTAAAAAAACAAAAAAACTTTTTAAACCTTAAAAAATAATTTTGCAACTTAAGTTAAAAATAAAAACATAAAAATCTTAGTAATAATAACAACTTTTTATTTTTTAGCTTTAATAAAAAATATAATTAAAAAAGACTTAAATATTAATTATGTTAAAATTGCTTATATTACTATTAGTGCTATTTATTTAAAAATGCTAATTTTAACTAACTATTAAAGTTTAATTATAACTTTTTTAGCATAAAATTTACTTATTAATGCTAGTTAAAATAAATAAAAAAACTTTAAACTATTTTTAAAAAAGCTAATTAAAAATTCTGCTGCAATAAAAACAAAATTTTATATACGTATAGTAATATAAACTAAAACTATAAAAATGTTTATTAATTAGCATTATAAAAGTTATTAACTTTAAAAAAAAAACAATTTAAAACTAACTAAAAAATATTTTTAAACTAAACTAAAACTTTGCTTAAGTAGTTTGTTTTTTTATAAGCTAATATAAGCGTATAATTAAAACAAGCAAATTAATAAGCTAACTAAAACTTAAAGCTATTTAATTAATACTTTGCTAATATTAAACTTTAAAATGTTTATTAAAACAAAAGCAAAAAAGCTTTATTATATTATTAAAAACTAAGTGTATTATTTTAGCAAAAGCTAATAAATTATTATAACTTATTATTAACTATATAAGCTAATATAATTAATGCTATATAATAACGCTAAAAATTAATAACTAAAAAATAATGCTTAAACTATAGTAAAAAAAAACTAAAGTTAAATATTACTTAAATTACTAATAAATTAACCTTAAATATTAAGCAAAACTAAACTAATAATTAATATACTAATATTAGCTATAAAAATAACAATACTAGTTTTAATAGTTAAAACTATTTTTATAGAAATAATAATTATAATAATAGCTATAATAATAATAACTAAAGATTTTATAAAAGCAATAATAACTATAAAAGCTAAAATTAATACTATAAAAGCAATAATAATAAAAGTTATAACTAGTATTAAAACTAAAAATATATAAACAACTAAAGTAATAACAATAATATTTATATTTCGAAAAACTGTTATATTTTTAGAACTTTTTTAAATTAACTTTAAAACAATAATAAAAGTAGTTTAAATTTAAACTTTTATATAAACTTTATTTATTATAGCTATAAATAACTTAGCTATATTACTTTTAATTACTTTTAGCTTAAAAGTAATAATAACAATAGTAATAATAAAAACAATAAATTTAATAGTTATATTAGCTATAATAATAATATTACTTAAAAATAAACCATTTAAAAAATCTAAGTAAATAAAAACCAAAATATAAATAAAAAAAACTAAAAACAGCAATTAAAGTTTTATATATTTCTTTTATAAAGGTTATAATACTATAACTTAAAAAACAAGTAATAAGCTTAGCATTAACTATATTAGCTATAAGTTTTAAGCTAAAATTACTACTTTATATATTTATTTTATGCTGTTTTTATACTTTTTATACTATTTATTTTATTAGCTTTACAAAACTATTTATTAAAACTTATATTAATTTTAATTTATGTGCTAAATATAACTATATTAGTTTTATTTTTGCTTTTTATTATAAATTGCAGCAAGCATTTTTTTATATATTTATATTATAGCATACTACTAAAAGTAGATTTTTTATTTATAAAGCTTATTAAATTGTTTGCAAATTAATTAATAGTTATAGTATTATTTACAGAATTAAGCGTATATATATAGCTATTAACTGTAATTATTGCTTTAAAAGCAGCTTTTTTTTATTATTTTAAACTACCTTAAAAAATAAAAAAATTATACTAAATTTAAGCACTAATTAATAGTTTTTTAAATTATGCTGCTTTTAAGTAAAAATATTTAGCTTAACTAAGTTTATAAAAGCTTGCTAAAACTAAGCTTGCTGTTATATTATTATTTAATTATTTAAACTTATATAGCTTAAAAAGTTAAAAAAAAGCTTTAGTTATTTTAATTTTATAATAATTTTAAAAAAGTTTTATAATTTATTTAAGTTTTTTAATATTAATAAAGCAAATATATTGTTATAATTAAAGCAAAAAAACTTTGCTATTAAGCTAAAAAAAAATATAGTTATACTTTATTTTTTTATATATTTATTAGCTTAAAATAAGCTAAAAAAACTATAAAAATAGCTTAATAAAATACTAAAAGCAAAAAAAATTAAAAAGTTTACTAGTTTTATTAGCGCTTTAATTTTTTTTATATTTAAAAAAAATAAAAGCTTATGTTTATATATAAACTATAAAAAACTTAATTAAGTTATATGTAAAAATTAATATATTTTATTATTTATTTTAAAGCTGCTTAATAAAATCTTAAAAGCTAAAATTTTTAGTAAAATTAACTTTAAAAATGCTTATTATTGCTTACATATTTAAAAAAAAAATAAATAAAAAATAGCGTTTTATATATGCTATAGCTACTATAAATTTCTAGTTATACTTATAAGTTTATTAAATGCTTTTACTACTTTTTAAAGTTATATATAAAAAGCACTTAATAATATAATAAATATATTTTATATTATATATTTTAATAATATGCTTATTTTTTTTTTAAATAAAGATTTTTATATAAAATATATTTAAAATATTATTAAAAAGCTATAAAAAGCAAAACTATACGTTAAGCTATTTAAATGCTAATTTTATTAAAAGAAAATTAAATTTTTAAGTTATATTATTTTTAGCTAAAAAATTAAAATAAACTTTTTATATATAAATATTATTTAGCAATAGCTTATATTAAATATTTGTTAAGCGTTATAATAATTTTTAAAGTTTTGTAATTTTTACTGCTGTTTTATAAACAAGTATTTTTATATTGCTACGCTTTTGTTTAAATATTTAAAAAAAAACGTAATAAAAATAAAAAAAAGTTAAATTTTTTTAAATAGTTCTAAAAAAAAAGCTTTTAAAAACTTTTAGGATATATTTAAGCAAGCTATTTTTTTTATATATTTTAACCTTAAAAAACAAATATTGCTAAAAACCGATTTTTTTAAAGTAGCTTTTACAAAAAATTTATTTTAGCAAAATAATTAAGGCATTTTTAAACTAGTTACGTTTTATTTTTAAAAGCTATTTAAAAAAAAAATGTAATATAGTACGTTTAACTAAAAAATGCTTGCAATAATAAATTACTTTAAATATTAGTAGCATTATTTACAAAAAAGCAATTTATTAATTAAAATATTAATTAATTATATTAACTTTTAAACGTTTATAAAAATGCTAAAGCTTAATAAAAAGCAAGCTTATTAATATTTATTATTAGCTTTTTTTAACTTTATTATTAAATATTAAGCAAGCAAAAAAAATAAAGCTAATTTTTTTTTATGCTGTTTTAATTATATAGCTATTTTGCTTAATAATATTAATATTTTTTTAACGTTAAAAAAAAAAGTTGCAGTAGTATAACAAATTAAAGTTTTTAATTTATACTTTAGTACTTAAGCTAAAGCTTTATACTTTAAAGCTACACTTATTAAAAAAGCTTTTTTTATTTAAGCAATTATACGTTTGCGTACGTAAATAGCTGCAGGCTTAAAAAAATTAAAAAATTTAAAAGCTTTTAAAAAGCTAAAAAACTTTATCTAAAAAGTTTAAAAAAAAAACTTTAAATACTATATAATTATAAAACAATTAAAGGCAAAAAAGCTTATAAATCTTTAATAATTAATAAAAAAATCTTTAGTTTACTATAAAAATAAAATCTATATTTTTTTTAAAAAAGCTATATATTTTTAACTTATTAAGCTATATTATAATAATTTTTTAGCTAAACATTTTAACTAAAGCTATATTTTAGAACTATTATAATAAAAGTTTTATTAAAGCAATATAAAATTAAATATTAAAAAATATATATAAAGCTATATAATTTACTTTAAAACTAAAGCAAAACATTACTAAAAATATAGTAAACTTAATGCTTTATTAATATTTAATAAATTTATATAAAAGTTATTTATAAACTTTATTATAGGTTTACTAAAAACTTTTTATAAAAAAAAACTAATTAATGCTATTTTTATTATTATAAACAAATTTATTAAGCTTATATATTTATTTTTAGTTAATATTATTATAACTTTAGTTAAACTAACAGTTTTATTTTATTATAAAATCAAATATATTTATAGTAGCTTAAAAAGTATTATTTTTAATAAAAGCTTTGTTTTTACTAGCTAATTTTAGTTTAATTTATATTATTACTTAAAAGTTAAACAAAGGCTTTTAGTAATATTTTACTTTAAAACTAATAAATAAATAAAACAAATAAACTAAATAATTAAAAGCTATTTTAAGTGCTTTATAAATAATAAATAAACTAATTAGCTTTAACTTTTATTTTAAGCTTTTTTTGCTATAAATTCTACTATTAATTTTATAACTAAACAATTATTTTTTAAAGCTTTATATAGTTATATGCTAAAATTTTGTTTGTTTATTAAAAACAACTTTATATTAAAAAAAATTTTAGCTATATAAAAACGTTTTAATAAGTTATAAACTATTAAAAACAAAATAATAAAGCAATAATAAATTATAACTAATAAATATATAAAATACTATAATAATAAGCATAAACTTATAACCTTTAAAACTAAAAACTTAGTAATACTATTAATAAAAAATATTAAGTTTAAAAATAAAAAATTAACGCTTAAGTTTATTAAACTTTTTTGAATTTTTTTTATAGTTAGTTTATAAGCATATTATATTAGTTTTTTAAAACAATATAGCTGTTTTTATTTTATTTTTTTAATTTAGCTGCTTAAGCTTTAAAAAACTAAACATAAATATAGTTTATTTATATTAAACCTTAAAAATAAATTAAAAAAATAAAAAGTTAAAAATATAATAAGTAAAATAACTTATAATAAAAAAAAATATTATTTTATTAAATAAAAAAGCTAGCTAACTAAGTATAATTAATAAATATTTACTATTAATATTATAGCTTTTAAAGCAATTAAAAACTTTAAAAAGCGCTTAAATTACAAAAAAAAAGCAAAGCTATTAAGCTAATAAAATAGTACTAATTTATTATTAATTTAGCTATAAACTAAAGCTTAAATATATTATATATACTAACTAGTTATTTTTTTGTTTTTAATTATATAATAAGAATTATATTTATTGCTTTAAGTTTTAAAATACTTGCGCTTTACTAATAAGCTATATATAAAAACGCTATAAACAAGTTATAATATTTTTATAAAAAAGTTCTAAAATATTAATTATTAAACTTTAAAATATTTTTATGTTAAAAAAAACTAATTAAATATTTTTATTTATGCTTATTAGTAATAATTAATATAGCTTTATATATATTTTTTTTAAAAAAAATAAAGGCAGCTTTTTAAGCTATATATTTATAGTTTATAATTTGCACTTTAAATACAGTTAAACAAACATATTATTAGCATTAAAAATAGTTTTAATTTTATTAAAAAATCTTATAAAATTAGTTTAAATAAAGCTACTTATAGCGCTTATATAAAAAAGCTTAATAGCTTAGTAAGCTAAAGATTTATGCTTTATTACTAAATGCTTATATTTAATATAATATTTTTGCATTGCTAATTATTAACTAAACTTTATATAAAATAAAAACAAAACTATTTATTTTTATATTGCTAACTTTACTAATTAATTAAAACTAAGCTTTATAAATTAATAAAAAATGCAAAAATGCTTTTAAAAAACAAAACTATATAGCTGCAAAGTTAATATAATAATTATCCGAAGTTTTTTAAACAATAGCGCAATTTTTATTTATAACAACTTTTCTATAGTTGTTTTTTTAAAAAACAAAAAAATAAATAAACTAGTTTAATAACTTTTAAATATATATTGCATTAAAATATAATATAGTAAATAGTTAACCTATTAATAAAACTAATCTAAAATAAATATAAATTAACTTATAAGCTTATATAAAGTATAGCTATTTATATAGCTTATATAAGCTGTTATTTTTAGGTCTTTAAATTTATAAACTACATTTAAAAGTAAGCTATTTTTTAGCTAAAATGCTTTTTTAAAACGCTTAAAACAAAGCTAATATATTAATAAACTACTTAGAACTATTACTTTTTTAATAGTTTTATATTTTTTATTCTTAGCTTTAGTAGTTTATTTGCAAAGTTTACAAACAAAAGTTATAACAAAAATAAACTAATGTTTAAATAACATAAAAACTTTAATATTTGCATTAAAATTAAACTTATTTTTTATGTTATTTATATTAAAATTACGTAAGCTAGCATTTAAATCTTTTTTAAAATTTATAAAGTTAAAATTATTTTTATTTTTATTTTTATTCTTTTTTTTCTAACTTATAAAAAGCTTAATAATATTTATATTTTTATTAGAATTAAAGCTATTTTAAGAAAAAAGCAAACTATTAAAACTTTTATTTTTATTATTAAAGTTATTAAACTTTTAGCAAGAAAATTTGTTAAAATCTTGTTTTATAGTAAAATTAAACTTATTTTTAAATAAATTTAGGCGTAAAGCAAGTTATAATAATTTTTTGCGTTTATATTTATAACTATAGCTTTAACTATAATTATGTTTACGTGTACTACTCTTAATTATTATAAGTTTAAGCAGCATAATTATAATGCAAATAATAATTAAAAAAAAAGCAGAAAAAATATAAAATAAGTATAAAAATAGCAGTAATAAAATGTATAGCTAAAACTAATTGGTTAACAGCAGTTAAAAAAAGAAAAAAAAAAAAAAAAAAAAAAAAAAAAAACATATAGCAACAAAAGTATAAACGTAAAACTTGCTATAAATATAGCATAAAACAAACGTAATTTAACACGTAAACATAAGCATAAATACATAAGTATTTTAACTATTATATTACACAAGCATTTTATTTAACATACTATATTTATGCTTAATTACTTTATACTACTTTACTTTATTACTTATACTTAAGATTAATTACTTTAATTAATTTTATTTGTATATAGATTAAAAACAACCTAATTAGGAAAAAAAAAGTAGTTATTATAACTAAGCTACTTAGGTACCTTAGCACATGTCACAAGTTACATGTATAAAATATCTTTTTTATACTTATTTTATAAGAGTTTCCTTTTTTCTTCAAGCTTTAGTTTTATTAAATACCTACTATAAAACTAGAAATATATTAACTATTATACCTAACCTTTAATGCTTTATACCTCCTATAACACGCTTTTAATTTTTGTTTATTTTTTTTTAATATATGCTTGCTAATATATTATAAACTTTTTATTAAATAGCTGTTTTTATTATAAGCTAAAAATAAATTGCTGCTATTATATTTATTAAGCAACATTATTTTTTTAAAGCTTTATAGTTTATATATATTATTATAATAATAACTTATAATAGTTTATAAATTATTATAATATAGTTTAAACTTATTAGTTTATTATTTAATACATAAAACTTAATTGCTAGTTTTATAAGTTTTAATTAAGCTTTTTTTTTTTTATAAATAAGCTTAAATTTAGTTTTTTAATGCTTTTAAACTACTAAAGTAGTTATATATTAATAGTGCTTTATAGTTTTATGCTAAATATTATTAAAATTTAACTTTTTTTTTTGTTTAAATTTTTAATATAATTAATAATTTTTATAGCTAGTTATTAATTTAGTAGCTATGTTTTAAACAGCAAAAAATAGCTGTTATAGCTATTAAGCTTTAAAGTTTAATTATATATATAAATAGCTGCTTTTAATAAAGTTTAAAAATTAAAATAGCAATAAATTAAACTTTTGCATAATTATTATAACTAAACTACTTAAGTACTTTAGCATATGTTATAAGTTATATATATATATAGGATATTTTTCCTATATTTATTTTATAAAAGTTTTTTCCTTTTTTTAAGCTTTAGTTTTATTAAATACTTATTATAAAACTAAAGATATATTAACTATTATATTTAACCTTTAATGCTTTATACTTTTTATAATAATTTTAAAGCTTTTTAAAATAAAGTTACTTATAATACTTTATTATATTATAAAATAGCTAAACATTAATTAACTATATAAGCTAGTGCTATTTTTAATAGCTTTTTTTTAAAATAAACTTTAATAATAAACTAAGAATAAACTTAGCACAAATTATTTCTAGAACTAGGCTTAAGCAAATAATAATTATTTAGTGCTTTAAGTGCTAATACTTAACTATTATAAATATAAATTATATAGCTTTTAGCTAAAATTAAAAAGCTAAAGCAGCAAATTGCGCAACAAAAAAATAAAAGCAAACAAGTTGCTTTAAAATTAAAAATAGCTTATATTACTTCTATTTTATAATTAAGTAAACAAAAGAACTAAAGAATAACATTTTTAAAAAAACAAAGAAACTTTTTAAACCTTAAAAAATAATCCTGCAACTTAGGTTAAAAACAAAAACATAAAAATCTTAATAATAATAATAACTTTTTATTTTCTAGCTTTAATAAAAAGCATAATTAAAAAAAACCTAAATATTAATTATATTAAAATTGCTTATATTACTATTAATGCTACTTATTTAAAAATGTTAATTTTAGCTAATTATTAAAGTTTAATTATAACTTTTTTAGTATAAAATTTATTTATTAATGCTAGCTAAAGTAAGTAAAAAAACTTTAAACTATTTTTAAAAAAGCTAATTAAAAATTCTGCTGCAATAAAAACAAGATTTTATATATATATAACAATATAAACTAAAACTATAAAAATATTTATTAATTAGTATTATAAAAGTTATTAACTTTAAAAAAAAAACAATTTAAAACTAACTAAAAAATATTTTTAAACTAAACTAAAACTTTGCTTAAGTAATTTACTTTTTTATAAGCTAATATAAGCATATAATTAAAACAAGCAAGTTAATAAGCTAACTAAAACTTAAAGCTATTTAATTAATATTTTGCTAACATTAAACTTTAAAATGTTTGCTAAAATAAAAGCAAAAAAGCTTTATTATACTATTAAAAACTAAGCGTACTACTTTAGCAAAAATTAATAAACTATTATAATTTTTTGCTAATTATATAAGCTAATATAGTTAATACTATATAATAATGCTAAAAGTTAATAACTAAAAAACAATGCTTAAACTATAATAAAAAAAAACTAAAGTTAAATATTGTTTAAACTACTAATAAATTAACTTTAAATACTAAATAAAACTAAACTAATAATTAGCATATTAATATTAACTATAAAAACAATAATACTAGTTTTAATAACTAAAACTACTATTATAAAAGCAATAATTATAATAATAGCTATAATAATAATAACTTAAAATTTTATAAAAGCAATAATAACTATAAAAACTAAAACTAATATTATAAAAGTAATAATATTAAAAATTATAGCTAGTATTAAAACTAAAAATACATAAATAATTAAAGTAATATTAATAATACTTATACTTTAAAGAACTATTACACTTTTAAAACCTTTTTAAATTAACCTTAAAACAATAATAAAAATAGTTTAAATTTAAACTTTTATAAAAACTTTACTTACTATAGCTATAAATAACTTAGCTATATTACTTTTAATTACTTTTAGCTTAAAAGTAATAATAATAATAGCAATAATAAAAACAATAAATTTAGTAGCTATACTAGCTATAATAATAACATTACTTAAAAATAAACCATTTAAAAAATCTAAATGAATAAAAACTAAAACATAGATAAAAAAAACTAAAAATAGCAATTAAAGTCTTATATACCTCCTTTATAAAGGCCATAGTACTATAACTTAAAAAACAAGTGTTTTACTTTTGCCCTTTATTATAAATTATAGCAAGCACCTTTTTATACACTTATATTATAGCATGCTATTAAAAGTAGATTTTTTATTTATAAAGCTTATTAAATTATTTATAAATTAACTAATAGTTGTAATATTACTTATAGAATTAAGCATGTATATATAGCTATTAACTATAATTATTACTTTAAAAGCAGCTTTTTTTTACTATTTTAAACTACTTTAAAAAATAAAAAAATTATATTAAATTTAAGCATTAATTAATAGTTTTTTAAATTATGCTGCTTTTAAATAAAAATATTTAGCTTAACTAAGTTTATAAAAGCTTACTAAAATTAAGCTTGCTGCTATACTATTATTTAATTACTTAAATTTATATAGCTTAAAAAGTTAAAAAAAAGCTTTAATTACTTTAATTTTATAGCAATTTTAAAAAAGTTTTATAACTTATTTAAGTTTTTTAATATTAGTAAAGCAAATATATTGCTATAATTAAAGCAAAAAAACCTTATTATTAAACTAAAAAAAAACGCAGTTATATTTTATTTTTTTATATATTTATTAGCTTAAAATAAGCTAAAAAAACTACAAAAATAGCTTAATAAAATACTAAAAACAAAAAAAATTAAAAAGTTTACTAGCTTTATTAACGCTTTAATTTTTTTTATACTTAAAAAAAATAAAAGCTTATGCTTATATATAAACTATAAAAAACTTAATTAAATTATGCGTAAAAATTAATATATTTTATTATTTATTTTAAAGCTGCTTAATAAAATTTTAAAAGCTAAAATTTTTAGCAAAATTAACTTTAAAAACGCTTATTATTGTTTACATATTTAAAAAAAAAATAAATAAAAAATAGCATTTTATATACGTTATAGCTATTATAAATTTTTAGTTATATTTATAAGTTTATTAAATGTTTTTATTACTTTTTAAAGTTATATATAAAAAGCATTTAATAATATAATAAATATATTTTATATTATATATTTTAATAATATATTTATTTTTTTTTAAATAAAAATTTTTATATAAAATATATTTAAAACGTTATTAAAAAGCTATAAAAAGCAAAACTATATATTAAGCTATTTAAATGCTAATTTTATTAAAAAAAAATTAAATTTTTAAGTTATATTATTTTTAGCTAAAAAATTAAAATAAACTTTTTATATATAAATATTATTTAATAATAGCTTATATTAAATATTTATTAAGCGCTATAATAATTTTTAAGGTTTTATAATTTTTATTGCTGTTTTATAAATAAATATTTTTATATTGTTATGCTTTTGTTTAAATATTTAAAAAAAAACGTAATAAAAATAAAAAAAAGTTAAATTTTTTTAAATAGTTTTAAAAAAAAAGGCTTTTAAAAACCTTTAGAATACATTTAAGCAAGCTATTTTTTTTACATATTTTAACTTTAAAAAACAAATATTGCTAAAAATTAATTTTTTTAAAGTAGCTTTTGTAAAAAATTTATTTTAGCAAAATAATTAAAGCATTTTTAAACTAATTACGTTTTATTTTTAAAAGCTATCTAAAAAAAAAATGTAATATAGTATGCTTAACTAAAAAATACTTATAATAATAAATTGCTTTAAGTATTAATAGCATTATTTATAAAAAAGCAATTTATTAATTAAAGTATTAATTAATTATATTAATTTTTAAACGTTTATAAAAATGTTAAAAGTTAATAAAAAGCAAGCTTATTAATATTTATTATTAGCTTTTTTTAACTTTATTATTAAATATTAAACAAGCAAAAAAAATAAAGCTAATTTTTTTTTATGCTATTTTAATTATATAACTATTTTGCTTAATAATATTAATATTTTTTTAACATTAAAAAAAAAAGTTATAATAATATAACAAATTAAAGTTTTTAATTTATATTTTAGTACTTAAGCTAAAGCTTTATACTTTAAAGCTATATTTATTAAAAAAGCTTTTTTTATTTAAGCAGTTATATATTTGCATGCATAAATAACTGCAAGCTTAAAAAAATTAAAAAATTTAAAGGCTTTTAAAAAGCTAAAAAACCTTATTTAAAAGGTTTAAAAAAAAAACCTTAAATATTATATAATTATAAAATAATTAAAAGCAAAAAAGCTTATAAATCTTTAATAATTAATAAAAAAATCTTTAGTTTGCTATAAAAATAAAATTTATATTTTTTTTAAAAAAGCTATATATTTTTAATTTATTAAACTATATTATAATAATTTTTTAGCTAAATATTTTAGCTAAAGCTATACTTTAAAACTATTATAATAAAAGTTTTACTAAAGCAATATAAAACTAAATATTAAAAAATATATATAAAGCTATATAATTTGCTTTAAAACTAAAGCAAAACATTATTAAAAATATAATAAATTTAACGCTTTATTAATACTTAATAAATTTATATAAAAGCTATTTATAAACTTTATTATAAGTTTACTAAAAACTTTTTATAAAAAAAAACTAATTAATGCTATTTTTATTATTATAAATAAATTTATTAAGCTTATATATTTATTTTTAATTAATATTATTATAACTTTAGTTAAACTAATAGTTTTATTTTATTATAAAATTAAATATATTTATAATAGCTTAAAAAGCATTATTTTTAATAAAAGCTTTATTTTTATTAGCTAATTTTAGTTTAATTTATATTATTATTTAAAAGTTAAATAAAGGCTTTTAGTAATATTTTACTTTAAAACTAATAAATAAATAAAACAAATAAACTAAATAATTAAAAGCTATTTTAAGTGCTTTATAAATAATAAATAAACTAATTAGCTTTAATTTTTATTTTAAGCTTTTTTTGCTATAAATTTTGCTATTAATTTTATAACTAAACAATTACTTTTTAAAGCTTTATATAATTATATATTAAAATTTTGTTTATTTATTAAAAATAACTTTATATTAAAAAAAATTCTAGCTATACAAAAACGTTTTAATAAATTATAAACTATTAAAAACAAAATAATAAAGCAATAATAAATTATAACTAATAAATATATAAAACATTATAATAATAAACATAAACTTATAACTTTTAAAACTAAAAACTTAGTAGTATTATTAATAAAAAATATTAAGTTTAAAAATAAAAAGTTAACGCTTAAGTTTATTAAATCTTTTTAAATTTTTTTTATAGTTAGTTTATAAATATATTATATTAGTTTTTTAAAATAATATAGCTATTTTTATTTTATTTTTTTAATTTAGCTGCTTAAGCTTTAAAAAGCTAAACATAAATATAGTTTGTTTATATTAAACTTTAAAAATAAGTTAAAAAAATAAAAAGTTAAAAATATAATAAATAAAATAACTTATAATAAAAAAAAATATTATTTTATTAAATAAAAAAGCTAGCTAACTAAATATAATTAATAAGTATTTACTATTAATATTATAGCTTTTAAAGCAATTAAAAACTTTAAAAAGCGCTTAAATTACAAAAGAAAAACAAAGCTATTAAGCTAACAAAATAATATTAATTTATTATTAATTTAGCTATAAACTAAAGCTTAATTATGTTATATATATTAATTAGTTATTTTTTTGTTTTTAATTATATAATAAAAATTATATTTATTGCTTTAAGTTTTAAAATATTTACGCTTTATTAATAAGTTATACATAAAAACGCTATAAATAAGTTATAAAATTTTTATAAAAAAGCTTTAAAATATTAATTATTAAACTTTAAAACATTTTTATATTAAAAAAGGCTTATTAAATATTTTTATTTATGCTTATTAATAATAGTTAATATAGCTTTATATATATTTTTTTTAAAAAAAATAAAAGCAGCTTTTTAAGCTATATATTTATAGTTTAAAACTTATACTTTAAGTATAATTAAATAAGCATACTGCTAGCATTAAAAATAGTTTTAATTTTATTAAAAAACCTTATAAAATTAGTTTAAATAAAGTTATTTATAATGCTTATATAAAAAAGCTTAATAGTTTAGCAAGCTAAAAATTTACGTTTTATTACTAAATGTTTATATTTAGTACAATATTTTTGCATTATTAATTATTAGCTAAACTTTATATAAAATAAAAATAAAACTACTTATTTTTATATTGCTAATTTTGCTAATTAATTAAAACTAAGCTTTATAAGTTAATAAAAAACGCAAAAATGCCTTTAAAAAGCAAAATTATATAGCTATAAAGTTAATATAATAATTATTTAAAGTTTTTTAAATAATAATACAATTTTTATTTATAATGATTTTTTTATAGTTGTTTTTTTAAAAAATAAAAAAATAAATAAACTAATTTAATAACTTTTAAATATATATTATATTAAAATATAATATAGCAAATAGCTAACTTATTAATAAAACTAATTTAAAATAAATATAAATTAACTTATAAGCTTATATAAAGTATAGCTATTTATATAGCTTATATAAGCTATTATTTTTAAGTTTTTAAATTTGTAAACTATATTTAAAAGCAAGCTATTTTTTAGCTAAAATGCTTTTTTAAAACGCTTAAAATAAAGCTAATATACTAATAAACTACTTAAAATTATTGCTTTTTTAATAATTTTATACTTTTTATTTTTAGCTTTAATAATTTGCTTATAAAGTTTATAAATAAAAGTTATTATAAAAACAAGCTAACGTTTAGCTAGCATAAAAACTTTAATATTTGTATTAAAATTAAACTTATTTCTTGCATTATTTATATTAAAATTATGCAAAATAGCATTTAGATCTTTATTTAAATTTATAAAGTTTAAATTATTTTTATTTTTATTTTTATTTTTTTTTTTTTAACTTGTAAAAAGCTTAATAGTATTTATATTTTTATTAAAATTAAAGCTATTTCAAAAAAAAAACAAACTGCTAAAACTTTTATTTTTATTACTAAAGTTATTAAACTTTTAGCAAAAAAGTTTATTAAAGTTTTGTTTTATAATAAAATTAAACTTATTTTTAAATAAATTTAAGCATAAAATAAGTTATAATAATTTTTTGCGTTTATATTTATAATTATAGCTTTAATTATAATTATATTTATATGTACTACTTTTAATTACTATAAGTTTAAATAGCATAATTATAATACAAATAGTAATTAAAAAAAAAACAAAAAAGATATAAAATAAGTATAAAAATAGCAGTAATAAAATGTATAGCTAAAACTAATTGTTTAGCAGCAATTAAAAAAAAAAAAAAAAAAAAAACATATAGCAATAAAAATATAAGCGCAAAACTTGCTATAAATATAGCATAAAACAAACATAACTTAATATATAAACATAAGTATAAATATATAAATATTTTAACTATTATATTATATAAGCATTTTATTTAATATATTATATTTATACTTAATTATTTTATATTATTTTACTTTATTACTTATATTTAAAATTAATTACTTTAATTAATTTTATTTATATATAAGTTAAAAACAACTTAATTAAAAAAAAAAGAATAATTATTATAACTAAGCTACTTAAGTACTTTAGCATATATTATAAGTTATATATATATATAAAATATTTTTTTTATACTTATTTTATAAAAGTTTCCTTTTTTTTTTAAGCTTTAGTTTTATTAAATATTTACTATAAAACTAAAAATATATTAACTATTATACTTAACCTTTAATACTTTATACTTTTTATAACAATAGTATAATTTGCTTAATATTATTATTAGCTTTTTTAACTTTGCTATTACTTTTAAGTTTTTTAAATATAATTAACTTTATAATAAAACTGTTTAATTTATGTTAATTAGTTGTTTTTTTGCTTATAAATGCGCTTATATTATTGCTTATTTATTTTTTAAAAAAACTAAACATTTTGTTAATTTGTTAAATTAGTAGTTTTATTGCTTTAAAATTAACATTAAGCACTATTTTTGCTTTAACTTATATAATAATATATTTAATGCATATTAATAGCTTAAAATTAGCTATAAATATATAGTTTATAGTTTAACGCATAAATAATAAAAATAATATAATAAGTTATAAATTTAAAAGTTTGTTTAATAATAGTTTTATTAGCTAGCATTAGCTATATTTAGTAATAATTTATTAAATAATAAGCGTAGCTTTTAAGTGCTAAAAATACTTATTTAGCTTTTAAATTAAGCTTTTAATAGTAGTATGCTTTAGGTTAATATATGCGTTTTTTGCGTTTTATAGCAATTTTAGTACTTTAAGCACTTTTAAAAGCGCTATAACTTAAAATGCTATACTAACTAAATATAAAAGGTTTTTTAAAGCTTATTTATAGTTAATTAGCTTAAATAGCATGCTATTTTTTTTAATAAAGTGCTATTTTATTTATTTTAAACTTATATTATATAACAATTTAGTTTTAAAACAAAAATTCTTAAAAATAGCTTATAAATTTATAATATTAAAGTATTATAATAGCATTATTAACTATATTTTAGCTTTTAATAATAACTTTATATTAGCTTTAGCTTTTGCTAATAAAAAAACTAGTATAATTAGTAATTTTAATAGCTAGTTTACTAAAACGTTTAATTTGCTTGTTTTATATATAATTTTTATGCTAAAATATTTAATAGCGTTTAAAAAACGTACTATTTTTGCTAGTTGTTTTATTTTTGTTTTTATTATTATAAAAAACTTATAATTTATATAAACAGTAATTTTTTTGCTTTTTATTTAATACTGCTAATATTAAAGTGTTAATATTATAACTAGTAATTTTTTTTTTATATTAAGTAGCATAATTAGTATACTTTAAGCTTTTTTAAAAAGTATACTATTAAATGTAAAAATATAATTGTTTTATAAAAATATAGCTATATTAAATATGCTTTAATATAATATATGCTTAAGTTAATATTTATTATAAATAAAAGCTTTTAATTAAAAGCTTAAATAATTAGCATAATAATAATAGCTTTATAAATTTTTTGCTATGCATTTTTAGCTTTTATGCTTAATTTTACTTTTTAGTTTTTAAGTTTTTTTGTTAGTATAATTAACAATATAGCAATTAATAAGTAATTTTTAATAAAATGCTTAAAATAGCTTATAGTATTTATAAATACCTTTATTTTTGTAATAGTTTTAAATATAAGCTGTTTTTATACTGCTGTAACTTTTGCTAAGTTTGCTTTAATGCTATTATAAAAAACGTTAAAACTAAAAAAAATACTAAAATTTACAAAAAGCAATATTTTTAATATATTAACTATTATGCTATATTTAACTAATTATATAAATAGTAAGCAATAGTGCTTATATAATTATTTTTTTGTTTTAGCTTAAATATAAATATTATTAAGTAAACTAGCTAACTATTTATAAAAAAGTTCAATTATTTTTTATATTAATACTTAAAACATTATTAAAGTATTATAAAGTTTAAAAAGCATTACTATTTATTTGTATAGCTTAAATAATATAATAAACGCTATTTTTTTGTAATATAGTTTATATATAATAATATGCTAAAATTTATCTTTTAAGTTAATAAAAGCATATTATTAACACTTTATAGCTTGCTATATTTAATTTACTATATTAAGTAGCAAATAAGCTTGCTTTTTTGTTTTTTTATTAATTTTGCAATAATTATAACAAAAATATTATATTACTAATTTATTATTTTTATTAAGCTTAATAGTTATACTTAGTATTTTTTTTAAAGTTAATAATGCTAGCAAATTTTATAGCTTTATATTTTTTTTAATATAAATACTTTTATATACTTTTATAAACTTATATAGCACTTTTTTTTGCGCTAAGCTATATTTTTGCAGTAGTAATTTAACTAGCAAACTATTGCTTATATTAATATAATGCTTTATTTTAGCAATAATATTAGTTTTTTGTTTAAAATAATTAAACAGTTTAAAAAAGTTCTTTATATAATAGTTTTAATATTTAGCAATTTATAGTTTTTTTAAAGTATTTTTATGCTATTTAACAGTTATAATATAATACTTTTTGCTAGCTATACTAGCAAATAAACGCTTTATTAGCTATATTAAAAAGCTTTTTTTAAACTTAAATAATATAATAACTTTATAATTATTTAAAACAGCAAAAATATTTCTTTATTTATAAAAAATCCGTTTTTTAATAATTATATTGCTTAAAAAAATATAATTTAATATTATACTTACTATTAATATTTATGCTTTTAATATATTACTAATAGTTATAAAATTTGCTATTATTTTATAATCTTTAATTATTTAAAGTTTTATTTTATTAATATTATATATTATGCTTTATTTTTATAATTAATATAGCGCTAGCTTAAATGCTAAAAATTATAAAATATAGCAACTAATATAGCTATAATTTTAAAAAACAGTAAATTTATAGCTATTAGCTAGCTTAGCTAAAAAAAGATTATAATAATTACTATAACTATTTTTTAGTTTTTGCTTTTTATTAAGGTTTTTTTAGCTTTTGCTTGTTTTAATTAATAAAGCAAAGCTATTTTAAGCAGTATTAAAAATTTTAGCAAGTTTTTTATTAATTATATTATTTTTAAAACAATTAATAAAGCATTGCTTTATTTTATTAGCATTATTTTTATTTTTAGCGTTATTTATAATAAAAATATGCTTAAAGCTATTAATTAAAACTTTGCTTTTAAAAGTCTTATATTTATTTTAAATTTTATTAAATTTGCTAAAAAAATTGTTATAAAAAAGCCTGCTTTTAATAGTTATAAATTAGCTAATTTGCTTTTTTTAGTTTGTTTTAAAGTTTTTAAGCTATTTAGCTTTTGCTTTATAGTTTTTTTGCATAATAGCTAATTTTGCTGCAATTAAAACATTTGTTTTATATTGCTTAAGCTATAAATCTAGCTTTAAATTAGTTATTTTTATGTTTTATAATTTAGCTTATTTTTTATTTATTAGTTTTAAAACTTAAAATTATTAGTATTAATAACGTTTTAACGTAATTTATTAGTTAAATTTACGTTATGCTTAGTTTTTTAGCAATTTTAGCGCTAATATTACATTTATAGTATAATGCTAAAGTATTTTATAATTAAACTATTACTTTAAAAATGCTATAAATTTTTAGCTTAATTAATATTATAGCTATTATATAAAATAGCTATATAGCTTTTTTAACTATTTAATTAATATTTAAATTATTACTAAACTTTTTTATATATAGCTAAATTATTAATATAAAATTAATTAATTTATTAATAATAATATTGCAGGTTTATTACGTGTTTTTAGTAATTATTAGTAGCTTATAAAATGTTATATAAAGCTGCTATAAAAAGTTTATTAATGCTTTATTTTGCGCTAGTAATATATTAATAAATACTATTAATAAGCTATAAAATGTATTATATTTAGCTAACACTTAAATTATAGCTTTTAAAAAGTTTATTTAACTAATATTATAATAATAAACAAATAAAGCTATTTAATAAAAGTTTTTTTTTAATTTTATTATAATTTTCTTTAGTTATAGTTTATATAATACTAGCGCTTAAATTAAGCAATTTTAAATGCTTTTAACTTTATTAAAAGTTATATACTTATAGTACACTAAAAAAGCAAACAAATTTTTAATTAAGCTATTAGTTATTATATAACCTAAAAAAAGCACGTGAAATAGCTAAATAAGTTTTAAATATAAAAAGGCTTAGCTATTATAACATAGCTAAAAAACTAATTAAGTTATAAGCAGCTATAAAAATATAGAAATAAAGGCCTTTAAATATAAAGCAAAAATAGCTAAGCATTAATATTAGCTTTTTTTTAAGCTAAAAAAGGTTTACTATAACTATAAAGCAAAAGTTAAAGCAGTTATTATAAAGCTATTTGTTATTTATAGTTTTAAAAGAGCTGCTTATTATAAGCTTACGTTTATAAACTTTAAAGTAAAACATAATATAATAAAGTACTAAAAACAGCAATATAAAATTACAAATATAAAACTATAGAAATTAAAAGGCATATATTATAAAAAAGTAAAGCAATTAAGTAACTTTATTAAGCATTAAACACTAAAATTCTATTAAAACTTTTAACTATTAAATATATAATAATGCTAACTTTTAAAGGTTATATAAATATTTTTTAACTAGTTTATTTATGTAAAACTTTTGGCTTTTTTACTTATTGTAGCTTTTTTTGCTTTTTTAATTGTAACTTAAAGTTGCATATTAGCTATAAATGCAGCTTAAATATCTTTATTAGTACAAAAATAACGCATAGCTATATAAGCTTTAATAAACAATTAAAGTTCTTTATTAACTTTTTTAAGCTAAAGAATTATTAGTAGTACTTAAAATTAAAAGAATTTTAATAGTTAAAATAAACATAAAGTAAAGCTTAAAAACGTATAAATATTAATATAGTTAAAAGTATTTATAGAACTATAATTATTATTTTTAGCGCTTATTTTGCTTTTTTTGCATTATAAGCATTTAGCAAACTTATTAATAATATTATAAACATAAAAGTTATTAATGTTTTTATATAGTTAGCATAAAAAAAATAGCAATAAAAAGTGCATAATATACTATTATAATATAAACAATATAATAGCAGTATAGCTTAAGCATTTTAGCATGCTTAATAAATATAAATTTTAAAGCTATTAATAATACTTTAACGCAAAGTACTAAAGCATTTACTTTTATTTTAAAAATTAATGTTATAGCAAAAAAACATAATAATAAATAGTTATAAAAGCTTAAATTATATAGTAATAAGCTATTAGCTATTTTGTTTAATATTATAAATTAAATAACTAATAAAAACTATAATAAAATAACTTATAACTTTAAATATATAAGCTTAATATTAATTAATATATATATTTAAGCTAAGCTAGTTATAAATATATATTATAAAAAGCATAACAGTTATAATAAAGTAAATTTTTATATAATTATAATGTATTAATAATTAATTATATTATAAATTAAGCACTTTAATATATTAAAGCAAACATAAGTTAAACATATAGTAGTAATAGTAATAAAAGTAATAAAGTTAATAATTAAAAGAAAAAAAAATTAGCATAAATAACTAAGTAAAATAACTTATTATTTATTGCTACTTTATATTGCTTAATATATAAGCTATTTATAAGCTATGTTTATTTAGTAAGCTTACTATAAAAAGCATAAAAATAGCTTAAAAAATAAATATGCAAAAAGCAAACTAAAAAATAATAAACAATTAATTTTGCTTATAATTTAATTATAACTTAGTTATAAAAAAACTAGTGCAATAAAAAGCTAGTAGTAATATTAAAGCAAGCAAACTATAATATATTAGCAATATAATAAAAAAAGGTTTAAAAAAAGATTAAAAAAAAAAGCAGCATACTTAGCTAAATAAGTATTAAAATTAAAAAAACTGCTATAAATAACATAAAGCAAGCAGTAATACTAAAGCAAGCAAACTATAAAACAAAAAAAATACAAAGAAAAAAAAACTACAAAATAACTACATAAAAGTATATATACTTAATTAATAGCATAATATAAATAAACAAACAACTTAAAAGCAAAAAAGTAAAAAGCAAAGCACTTAATAAAATTATAGCAAAACTAGTATAACTTAAAAGTAAATATAAAATGTTTTTACTTAGCTACTAAGAAAAAAGTAAGCTATTTATAGTTTGCTTTTAACTTATAAACATAGTTTTTATTTATATATATAAAAAATAAAAACTAGCATAACTAATAAGCTATTAGCTTAAATAATACAATATATATTAAAAGTTATATAATTTGCTTTTATTAGCTGTAGTATTACTAAAAACATTACTTTATTTTTTACTTTATAACTATTTAATTAAATAATATTACTTAATAAAAATATATTTAAAAAAATAATTTAAATGTGCTATTTTTGCTTAGTTTATAAATTACTAAGCTTAAAATACTTATAAAAATTAAAAGTTAAATTTTTAAGCTTTTTATTACTTGTTATATTAATTAATTACTTTATATATAATATTTAGTTATTTTTTAAATTAATAAGCTTATTTATTAAATTATTAACTTTGTTTTTTAACTTTTGTTTTTTTAGTATTATATTTAGTTTTTGTTATATTTTTATTAATATAGCTTTAATTTTATTAAATTATAGTTATAAATTAACTATAAGTTAATTAATATGTTTATAAATATTTTTAATAATATTATTAATTGTTAGTTTAATTAAATTATTACTTTTAAAGCTAAGTTTTATAGTTTTACTGCTATTTTTAGCTATTTTATTAAGTTAATACTAAAGTATATAAAATAAAAATAAAATCAAAAAATAAAGTAAAAAGTAAATAAAGTATTAATATATTATATAAAGGTTTATTTAAAATGTAATGCTATAAAGCTACTTAAATAACTATTTATATTTTTTAAATATTAGCTTAAAACTTTATAATTACTACATAAAGTTAGGTTTATACTTAAAAAAGTAAATATTAAAAAAAAAACATCTTTTAAGTATAGTACTAAAAAACTATATATAAATATTACTAATTTAGGTGGAGCTAGTTCGTGCTTCTTAGGTTCTTGTATAACAACTGTTGCACAGTGTACACTATAGCTTGTGCTGCCTAAAAGCCACACCTATTTACCTATCTACATAAGAGGTACCTAATGTTATAGCTTTTAGGCAGCACAAGCCATAGTGTACACCATGCAACAGTTGCTATATAAAAACCTAAGGAGTACAAATTAGCTTTACCTAAATTAGTAGTATTTATACATAGTTTTTTAGTACTATACTTAAAAAATATCTTTTCTTTAATATTTATTTTTTTAAATATAAACTTAACTTTATATAATAATTATAAAGTTTTAAGCTAATATTTAAAAAGTATAAATAGCTATTTAAGCAGCTTTATAACATTATATTTTAAATAAACCTTTATGCAACATATTAATACTTTACTTACTTTTTACTTTATTTTTTAACTTTATTTTTACTTTATATACTTTAGTATTAATTTAATAAAATAGCTAAAAGTAATAATAAAACTATAAAGCTTAGCTTTAAAAGCAATAACTTAATTAAGCTAGCAGTTAGTAATATTATTAAAAGTGTTTATAAGCATATTAATTAACTTGCAGTTAATTTATAACTGCAATTTAATAAAATTAAAGCTATATTAATAAAAATATAACAAAAACTAAATATAACACTAAAAAAGCAAAAGCTAAAAAATAAAGTTAATAATTTAATAAGTAAGCTTATTAATTTAAAAAATAACTAAGTATTATATATAAAGCAGCTAATTAATATAACAAGTAATAAAAAGCTTAAAAATTTAACTTTTAACTTTTATAAGTATTTTAAGCTTAATAATTTATAAACTAAGTAAAAATAACATATTTAAACTATTTTTTTAAATATATTTTTATTAAGTAATGCTGTTTAACTAAATAATTATAAAGCAAAAAACAAAGTAATATTTTTAGCAATATTATAGCTAATAAAAGCAAATTATATAACTTTTAATAAAGTTAAAAGCATTTAAAATTGCTTAATTTAAGCGTTAGTACTATATAAACTATAGCTAAAAAAAGTTGCAATAAAATTAAAAAAAAACTTTTACTAAATAGCTTTATTTGTTTATTATTATAACGCTAATTAAGTAAACTTTTTAAAAGCTATAATTTAAATATTAGCTAAATATAATGTACTTTATAGCTTATTAATAATATTTATTAATATATTATTAGCATAAAATAAAGCATTAATAAACTTTTTATAGTAGTTTTATATAGCGTTTTATAAACTATTAATAATTATTAAAAACATATAATAAACTTATAATGTTATTATTAATAAATTAACTAATTTTATATTAATAATTTAGCTATATATAAAAAAGTTTAGTAATAATTTAAATATTAATTAAATAATTAAAAAAGCTATATAGCTATTTTGCATAGTAGCTATAATATTAATTAAGCTAAAAATCTATAGTACTTTTAAAATAATAGTTTAACTATAAAGCATTTTAGTACTATACTACAAATGTAATATTAGCGCTAAAACTACTAAAAAACTAAACATAGCATAAATTTAACTAATAAATTACATTAAAACGTTATTAATATTAATAATTTTAAACTTTAAAACTAATAAATAAAAAATAAGCTAAATTATAAAACATAAAAATAACTAATTTAAAGCTAGATTTATAGCTTAAGCAATATAAAACAAGTGTTTTAATTGCAGCAAAATTAGTTATTATGCAAAAAACTGCAAAACAAAAGCTAAATAGCTTAAAAACTTTAAAACAAACTAAAAAAAGCAAATTAGTTAATTTATAACTATTAAAAGCAGGCTTTTTTATAAAAATTTTTCTAGCAGATTTAATAAAGTTTAAAATAAATATAAAACTTTTAAAAGCAAAGCTTTAATTAATAACTTTAAGCGCGTTTTTATTACAAATAATGCTAAAAATAAAAACAATGCTAATAAAATAAAGCAATGCTTTATTAATTGTTTTAAAAATAATATAATTAATAAAAAACTTGCTAAAATCTTTAATACTACTTAAAATAGCTTTGCTTTATTAATTAAAATAAATAAAAGCTAAAAAAACCTTAATAAAAAATAAAAGCTAAAAAATAGTTATAATAATTATTATAATTTTTTTTTAGCTAAGCTAACTAATAGCTATAAATTTACTGTTTTTTAAAACTATAGTTATATTAATTATTATATTTTATAATTTTTAGCATTTAAGCTAATATTATATTAGTTATAAAAACAAAGCATAATATATAGCATTAATAAAACAAAACCTTAAATAATTAAAAATTGCAAAATAATAGCAAATTTTATAACTACTAGCAGTATATTAAAAATATAAACGTTAATAATAAATGTAATATTAAACTATATTTTTTTAAGCAATATAACTATTAAAAAACAGATTTTTTATAAATAAAAAAGCATTTTTGCTATTTTAAATAGTTATAAAGTTATTATACTATTTAGGTTTAAAAAAAGCCTTTTAATATAGCTAATAAAATGTTTATTTGCTAGTATAGCTAGCAAAAAGTGCTATATTATAACTATTAAATAGCATAAAAATACCTTAAAAAAACTATAAATTATTAAATATTAAAACTATTATATAAAAAACTTTTTTAAACTATTTAATTACTTTAAGTAAAAAATTAATATTATTATTAAAATAAAGCATTATATTAATATAAATAATAGTTTGCTAGTTAAACTATTATTGCAAAAATATAGCTTAGCGCAAAAAAAAGCGCTATATAAGTTTATAAAAACATATAAAAATATTTACATTAAAAAAAGCATAAAGCTATAAAGTTTATTAACGTTATTAACTTTAAAAAAAGCGCTAAATATAATTATTAAGCTTAATAAAAATAATAAATTAATAATATAGCATTTTTATTATAATTATTATAAAATTAATAAAAAAACAAAAAAACAAGCTTATTTGTTATTTAATATAGTAAACTAAATATAGCAAGCTATAAAGCATTAATAATATACTTTTGTTAACTTAAAAAATAAATTTTAGCATATTGTTATATATAAACTATATTGCAAAAAAATAGCGTTTATTATATTATTTAAGCTATATAAATAAATAATAATGCTTTTTAAACTTTATAACGCTTTAATAATATTTTAAGCACTAATATAAAAAATAATTAAACCTTTTTATAAATAGCTAGTTAGCTTACTTAATAATATTTATATTTAAGCTAAAATAAAAAAACAATTATATAAGTATTATTGCTTACTATTTACATAATTAATTAAATATAGCATAATAGTTAATATATTAAAAATACTGCTTTTTATAAATTTTAGTATTTTTTTTAGTTTTAACGTTTTTTATAATAGTATTAAAGCAAACTTAGCAAAAGTTATAGCAGTACAAAAATAACTTATGTTTAAAACTACTACAAAAATAAAAGCATTTATAAATACTGCAAGCTATTTTAAGCATTTTATTAAAAACTATTTATTAATTGCTATATTATTAATTATACTAATAAAAAAACCTAAAAACTAAAAAATAAAGTTAAGCATAAAAGCTAAAAATATATAGCAAAAAATTTATAAAGCTATTACTATTATATTAATTATTTAAGCTTTTAATTAAAAGCTTTTATTTATAATAAATATTAACTTAAGTATATATTATATTAAAGCATATTTAATATAGCTGCATTTTTATAAAATAACTACATTTTTGCATTTAGTAATATACTTTTTAAAAAAGCTTAAAGTATACTAATTATATTATTTAACGCAAAAAAAAAAATTGCTAGCTATAATGCTAGCATTTTAATATTAATAATATTAAATAAAAAAAAAAAAGTTATTATTTATATAAATTATAAGTTTTTTATAATAATAAAAACAAAAATAAAATAATTAATAAAAATAATACGTTTTTTAAACGTTATTAAACATTTTAGCGTAAAAATTATATATAAAATAAGCAAATTAAATATTTTAGCAAACTAGCTATTAAAACTATTAATTATACTAGTTTTTTTATTAATAAAAGCTAAAGCTAATATAAAATTATTGCTAAAAGCTAAAATATAGCTAATAATACTATTATAATACTTTAATATTATAAATTTACAAGCTATTTTTAAAAATCTTTGTTTTAAAATTAAATTGCTATATAATATAAATTTAAAATAAATAAAATAGCACTTTATTAAAAAAAATAGCATATTATTTAAGCTAATTAACTATAAATAAGCTTTAAAAAACTTTTTATATTTAGTTAGTATAGCATTTTAAGCTATAGCGCTTTTAAAAATGCTTAAAGTACTAAAATTGCTATAAAACGCAAAAAATACATATATTAATTTAAGGCATACTACTATTAAAAGCTTAATTTAAAAGCTAAATAAACGTTTTTAATATTTAAAAGCTATATTTATTACTTAGTAAATTATTACTAAATATAATTAATATTAGCTAATAAAACTATTATTAAATAAATTTTTAAACTTATAACTTATTATACTACTTTTATTACTTATGTATTAAGCTATAAACTATATATTTATAGCTAATTTTAAGCTATTAATATATATTAAATATATTATTATATAAATTAAAGTAAAAATAATACTTAATGTTAGTTTTAAAGCAATAAAACTATTAATTTAATAAATTAACAAAATGTTTAGTTTTTTTAAAAAATAAATAAGCAATAATGCAAATATATTTATAAGCAAAAAAGCAACTAATTAGCATAAATTAAACAGTTTTATTATAAAGTTAATTATACTTAAAAAACCTAGAAATAATAGCAAAATTAAAAAAGCTAATAGTAATATTAAGCAAATTATGCTATATAAAAGTTTAATTTATTGCTATTTTAATTTTTAAACTTTATTAAAAGTAGCTATTTATATATATAATTAAACTTTAAAGCTTAATAATTATAGCAGTTATTTTTTACTATTTAAAATGTAATTACTAAATTAATAACTAGCTATAAAAATTATTAATTATATTAAAAATTTAAACAAAAAAAAAAAGTTAAATTTTAATAATATTTAGTATAAAACTATAAAGTATTATTAATATATAATTACTTTAGTAGTTTAAAAGCATTAAAAAACTAAATTTAAGCTTATTTGCAAAAAAAAAAAAGCTTAATTAAAACTTATAAAACTAGTAATTAAGTTTTATATATTAAATAGCAAGCTAATAAATTTAAACTATATTATAATAACTTATAAACTATTATAAATTATTATTATAATAATATATATAAATTATAAAACTTTAAAAAAATAACATTACTTAATAAATATAATAATAATAACTTATTTTTAACTTATAGCAAAAATAGCTATTTAGTAAAAAGTTTATAATATATTAATAAACATATATTAAAAAAAAATAAACAAAAATTAAAAGTATTAGTAATATAAATATTAAAAAGTATTTATAAATAGCTTTATTTTTATAAATAATTAAAATAGTTATTTAGCAAAAAAAGTAATTATAGCTTTTAAGTAGCATAAGCTATAATATATATTATGCAATAATTACTATGCAAAAACTTAAAAAGCATAAACTAGCTTTACTTAAATTAGTAATATTTATACATAGTTTCTTAGTACTATACTTAAGAGATGTTTTTCCTTTAACATCCACCTTTTTAAGTACAGACCTAACCCTACGTAGTAATTACAAGGTTCTGGGCCAGTATTCAGAAGGCACAATGTACTATTGATTTCTGGAACATGCATATATTCCACTACTGGTGTGCATCTAGCCCCACATCCACCACACTTGATCCCTTCCCTTGGATCCTTGCATCTGTGCCAGTGCTCCATCCAGCTCTACCATTCAGCTCTGCTTGGTCACGTCATATTATTCCAACGAACCCTTTTCAATAGTCGCATCTGTTCCTACAAAACATTCAGTCTTATACATATAAATGTTTTAGTTAAAATTCGACGGCATTTAGAGTCAACATGGCCGAGGAACCCAGGACCCTGAAGTCGGCCTTCCAAGCCGCTGAAGGAAAACGCTTGGCAGTCGAGGGGTCCTACGATATGACCTCATCAACGTACCAGGAGGATGTTGCAGCAGCTCGACAGTCTTATGAGGAATGCGTGCAAATAATCGACAAGATTTCGCTGTTCAGCACAAATGAGTCCCTCGAGGATGTTGCAACATCAGATCTGCCCTATCTCCTAGTCTTCTACCACATAGCTGAGTTGCTTCAGAAAGTCTCAACCAGCTCACCCTTGGAACGAAGAAGAATCTTGACCTCGACCCGCGACGCCTATGAGAGATTCCTTCATCTCTTGGACAGCTACTCAATTCTGCCTCCTCGAGATAGTAAACTCCTTGCAGAGTACAATGAAGATCCCACCAGCTTCTCAACCATCTCAGCCAGAGACCCTAACGCCCGTCGCAACGCCAAAATTGCGAACTTTAAGGCTGAGAAGGAACTGAAGCAGAAGTTGGAGTATATGCGCAACTCACCTCGGTATCTACAGGATGGTGGAGATGAAGAGGCTGTTCGCGAGCTATACCTTGCTAATATTGCCTTGAGTGTTCATATGACATTTCAAGGTCTCGAAGGCATCAACCGCGAAGCGGAAGTCTTAGCGCAAGCCCCTATCCCCTTAATGCCCCAAGATACAACTTTAGAAGAGGATGAACGGAGGCGCAAGGAATCTATAGACAACGATGGCTACTCTGAGAAGCTCGACGCCCCGTTGCGGCTGCAAGCCGGTTTTAAAGGGCCGTTACTTAGCAAAGAAGGAAAGCCACTACGGCCATTCACCCTAGTGGGTGATCGGCGGGAACTCCAGCGCGGGGTATTCCGGCCAGGGCACAACCTTCCGACAATGTCTATCGACGAATATCTAGAGGAAGAAAGGAGAAGGGGCGGCATCATTGAGGGAGGCGGTGAAGCAAGTGGAAGGCAACCAGAGCCTGACGAGGATAATATGGAGAAAGCAGACGAAGAAACTATGAAGGCTCGGGAGTGGGACGACTTCACAGAGGCGAACCCACGTGGAAGCGGAAACACAATCAACAGAGGGTAATATATAAAAAAAATCGTTTTCGTCCTTTTAAGGTGCCAACGATGAGTACAAGAGACAGAATAAACGCCTATCATGAGCATGCCAACGTAAGTACTGATATATGCATACACGGTTACCTAACCGGGCTTCTTCAATATGCATGTAAACCGAAGGCCCGTGAATCTAACGGGGTGAATACCTTATGTTTGTATGTTACAGCTTGGCCGCCCCACTCAGGCCAGCCTTGCCATTGAAATTGAATTGTCGCGACTCCCAAACCTCAAGGCTGGGAGAAAGTAGCTTGCTATCCACAACCCATTATATTGGAGGTCACCCCAACGAGTCGAGGAATAAGACATACCTCGAACAGGCCTCGAGCGCGGCTCGGATAGTTGTTATCACCTAGCACAGAAGCACTCTGTAGGGAACCAGCGCGCACCAGCAACAATGGCGCCAACAGAACAAGATCCTCTCCTGCTGCTGAGGCAGTCGATCGCGTCCGGCAGTGCCATCATGCCAACAGCCTCTGCTGAAGCGTCGGCGCCCGAAGTCGGCCTGTCACAGGCGACGCATCTCACCTTTGTCTCGCCGAGCCGCGTTTCACTTCCTATCGACACGCCCACCCGCTTTGTGTCGAATGATACCCCCGTCGACTTGCGCAGCATCTACTTTGCCTGGCTGAATCGCGAGGTCGCCATCCCCGAATACAACTCGTTCGCCTCGCAGCTCAATCAGGACCTTGGCGGCAAGGCCCAAGTCCACAAGTTCGCCTATATCGAGAAGTTGGACCTAATTACGTGGCTGGAGGGTGCCAGTGAAGAGAGCGAATGCATCAAACCACTGGCCGGTGACAAGGACGGTTCAGCGTCTACTGCTGCTGCGGCTCTTGCCTCGAAGGGTGCCGCGGCTCCTGCGGTTGGGTCGACGCTAGGGAGGTCAGGGAAGGGAACCTTAGATCCAAGGCTTGCAAGTATCTACAACAGCGAGCGGAAGATGGGGGATCGGAATAGTGTATTGCGTGGCATCAAGCCGACAGTCCGTGCCAGCCCTCCCTCCTCCTTGGGTATTTTGATGCTAATTAATCCTCTCAGGAATTCTCCCATGTGCGCAAGCTTGCCGCCTTATTCATGACTAAGAAGCCGCTACATCCTTCATCCTCGAACGTCGCAAGCAGTCCCGCGATAGCATCTCACCAGAAACAGAAACGACCCGATCCTATCATCCTGCTCTCCCCTTCTGCATCTTCCCTTCTCAGAATGACAAATATCAAGTCTTTCCTTGAAAGCAGTCAATATGTGCCACCCAATTCCTTAGCTGCTAGTTCAAACACAACCGCAAATATGCTACACATCAACCGCCTCATGAAGGATATTGATGCGAATCGACCGATGCGATTTATTCTCGTGGAAGGGGCAGAGCAGTTTAAGCCTGAGTACTGGAATCGCGTAGTAGCTGTCTTCACTACAGGCCAGACCTGGCAGTTCAAAAACTACAAGTGGAGCAACCCGACCGAGTTATTCCGCCATATACCTGGCATTTACGTTGGTTGGCGTGGTGAGCAACCTCCCGAGAGCGTCCGGACATGGGGCCACAGAGTCATGAACGTGGCCGTAGACAGGTGGAAGAACCCCGGAACGACTACAGTTGATTCTAGTCGATGGAGAGACCGTGAAGCTGTAGAAGGCATCTGGAAGGTGATTGAAAGCAACATGCGTACGAGAGGCTGGAAGCGTGACCAGGCCCCATCTTCGATATAAGAAAATTGGCTACGTCAAAAGCGTGTATTCATATGATTGGCGCCGCAGGGAACACCCAGTTGCCCGGGCACATGTACGAAGCTTATTCTGTGATTCCGGTGGCCCCCAGCCACCGAGCAGACGAATGAGCAGACGAATGGAATTTGATCCCGCCGCGCCAGGTGGAATTTCAATCAACACGTGGGATTGTACAATACTAGCAATAACGCGAGGGCGCAGCGGAGTTCGGGAGGGAAAGGCCCAAGGTACGGCGTAAGGGATTCCTCATCTATGTCTACTATCTATCTTTAGATAGTTATCAGCAGCCGGAACTTGTCAAAGAGTATTTTCTAGTATCGGCCGCATTACGACAAGAGCGCCTCACCTGCAAGTATGTCCTAAAATAAAGATACCATACCAAATAATAAATTTGCTCTCTAATACCACCGCCCATTTCACATAGCTACTTGGTGACATACCCCAGCGTAACAATATCATTTACCTACATGCAACAGCTCCTTCAGCTGCCCTTTTGCTCTCCTCTTTCTGCGAACCAATAAAGCGCCTCTCCCACTGCCGTTCAGCCATCTGACCACCACGTCGTCGTCTTACATACATACATCCATCCATCCTGCAAAGCAGTAGCGAGGACCGATTGGCGCCGGGGCCGAACTCACGCGAGCGACACAGCGCCCTCGCAGAAGGGCTGACGGCATGAATGCCCAGACCAACCCAGCGGAAGTGCCGGTAATTTATTTATTGGCCATGCGCCAATCTCTATATTGCTACAGTACAGTACAGTACAGTAGAGCACACGCCGTATACCCGTCTGACGTGCAGCCAGATGGAAAAATTGATCCAAGGTCAGAACTCTTTGCGGATCTGCAGCGCCACGTATCCGCTGAACGCACGCCGCTGTCCCCGGACCATCCAACGTGTCGCTTGGGTCCGTCCCATGCTGGGCAGCTGGGCGACCGGGCGGCTGGCTGCGGTGAGATGAGATGAGATGAGATGTGATGAGATGTTTGCTGGTCGCTTGGATGGGTCCGGTTAGCCGCCCGCCGGCGGCCTCTAATCTGAGCATTATTTGCTGGTGTCCTGGCCTTCTGCTGATAGGTTCGGATTATGGCTGTCTTGGCTTTACGTTGTCTCCTTATTGAGAGGAACTTGAGCTGGGTGTGTTTTCTGTGAGAAGAGACATTGGGGATGGAACAAAGAAGCTCATGTTGAGTAATTTGTGACAATATGAATTAAAGAGACTTCGAACGAAATTCTCAGAGGCGTAACCTTATGATGCGTCACCTTATGCCTCCAATTAAGCGGTCATATAGCCATATAGAAAGCAGAGGCTCCAAACACTTGAGTTATAGTGACTACATAAACTTTCATAGAGTCTCAATGGATCAACCCAGCCCAACGTGCTAACTCACAGAGTCTTTATGTATCAAACCCCAGCAAAATGTTATAATTCAAAGTCAACTCTAAGCAAAGTCCCGAGTTTAGCAAAACGTTTACTTATTCTTCATCGTAAACAACACGAGAAATATAACTTGTTAAGCTATACAAACTTTAAGATTTTCTATCAAATAGCTTGGGCCAGCAAGCCGCGATAGGAAGCAGCAATATGTCCATCTAGTAATACCGTTGAGATCTCCTTCCAAGAAGTCAAACTGGAAAGGGTAGAGGCGCAAAGGTATCGATAAAACTACCACCTGCCTCTCTACTACCTATACAGACAAAGTTTGTTTATGTATACTCATAGGCAACAACTTCTACTATCTTCTGACTCTTCTCTGTACAGACGCAGGTCTCAGTCCGCACAACTAACTACCATCAGTGTATGTAGATGCCGATGAAACAGTTGGAATGTGAATTATAATAGACCTCCCACGCTGATACTTTCGTATGGACGGACATCAATGTCCTTCTCATAATCTCATGATTCTTTCATTTATATTCAAATTCTCAAACTATATATATTACAACTAGTTAATGAATAACCTGTAATAAAAATAAATGGTATTTAGGCAATAAAGCTACAATACTCCTGTAATTCAGCAAAATAACTCGTGCTTGAGCAACTCACCAGCATGAGATTAGTTATTTTAGATAAATAAATTGGCAGATCCATCCATTCTTTCATTAATCCAAGGATGTAAAAGTATAATTTAGATTTGTGTCATTCTCCTTCAACCTTTTGTCTAAACGACAAAATCTAAACTAGGAGTAGCAAAATCATAATCTTAAAGCTACCTAGACACGGAAATCAAAATGGACTGTCTATAAGATACAAAACTGTATCACATCAGCTCGGATACTATCTTGCTGCCTAGTGCACATTGCCTCAGACATGTTTAAGAATCCCTTATTAACACTTCTCGCTCCATAGTTCCACTTCTACCAGGATATAGACCTTGAAGTAAATAAGAAAAGCAAAATAAACACAGCTACCTAACCTCGTTTAGTATCTTATCTCCGGTATAACCTAATTCATCCAAAGCCCGTTATCCCCCCAAAGCTCGCTTCCAGGTCATCTCTTCTCTTCCCCGTACCGTCCGCAGCAACTCTTTACGCCCCTTTGAACGAACCACTCTCCTCCGATCCTCCCATTCCCTATGATTTATCATTCGCATAACTCTATGTCACGCCACGTGGAGATCGGCGTCGCCGAGCCCGAGGAGAAGCCTTCATCGCCCAGCAGGAAATGTAAAGATGGGATCTCATGATTTCGGCGATAACTGACAGTATGATTACATCACTACATAGCATCAAACTCTGAATGAATATGAGCAGGCCAAGAGTTGGTTCCTGCATCCAGTCATGACTCTCCCTAGTGGGAGGTAGCTACAGGGATGGGATGCGGATGGGACGCGGGTCGTCTTCCATTCGAAGATGTGCATATATATGCTTGAGCATGTTTATGAAGTAATATGTGCGACATTGAAAGTTTCAACTTAGACACAGTGTATACCGTGTCGAGGTACCTCATACAATATCCAGCATCGGTTTATTGCCAGTTCTAGGTTTTATCACGCCACTGTTTCCAGCAACCTACTGAAAGACATCATCGAGGAGGAGAAATCGGATCTTTGGATCCTGCTGATTAGGTAATCCATCGTCGATATATATATAGAGCGTAGGTTAGCGGGGGAGGGCCAACAAAGTTCCCTTTCCCATCTGACATTAGGTCGATTAAGTAAAGTGCGGCAACACACCACAGGGCTAGAACAAGCGTATGTAAGATCAATTCTCGAATTCGTATTAGTGATTAGGCCCACCAATTATAACTCCTAAATACCGAGGCGTCATATATTACTCTGATACAAGTACTTTTGACATGACTTAAACCACAAACGTATTTGTAGTTCCTTAGCGTTTATAGCTCTCGGGTGAAGTTTCAAAAATATCGTGATTCATCAGTTAATCTGCCGATCCGTTATGTTTCTTCTCATTCCACGCCTCACTAACTAGATGTCTCCATGATCTTTTGTAAGAGCATGTGACCGCCAGATTCATCGAGATAAGGTCGAGGAGACGATATAAGTGGTGAAAATACGGGAATCTAGGTTGCACTAGGTTGGTCAATCAATTCTAGCTCCCAACAAGGTGGATTAGGTTGGTTCTCTTCCCCCGGACTGCTATACCACTCTACGCACGTATACTACCTACCTATCCCCGGAAGATGCCTTAATGTCGGCGGATTCACACGTCCACTAAGCCCAAGCAGGCTACTACGTGGCAGTTGGTTCGAATTTCATCTGCGGTATGCATGACAGGGAAGGGGGGAGGGAGGGGGAGGGGAGAAGATCGCAGGCCGGCAGTCCTAATCACCGCCATGCCATGCCCTGCTCGTTACAGAGCGTTGGGAGAGGATGGGGATGGTTAGGACCCAAGTTTTTCCTTGGAAATTGTACTTCATGTAGCCTAGATAGAATACGCATAAGAAGGCCGAGAGTCCAAATCCCGAAACTGCACCCTAACTTGACGCTATTAGCGGCGTAGCAGACTAGTACCCGCCGTCGAACCATGGCTTGGGGTTTTGGGGGACTTCTGTCAAGGTCGTGAGGCTATAGTCGAAACTAACGAAGTATGTGAGTTCTACCAACAGCTTTTGTTTTAAGATGCGCGGCATTAGGTCCTCGCATGAGGATGATGGTGGAGAACATGTAGGCGGATAATAGCTCGCTGCCTGGTATAGGAGAGAGCGGCGTCGACATGAATTGATATGCCTCTGTTGGGAAAGACCCATCCCCTGTGCCCATGTTTAGGGAGGACTTTACGTACGTAGCATGTTTGTCTCCTTGAGAATGCTAACACGGTTTATCGTGTAGTATCAATACAACTTCGACTGCTCTAGGCTATTAAGCGACCCGTCTGATAGGTAGCGCGACGGCCATGCATTCGGGAATGGTGGCCCGCGTATGACTGTATCATAAAGACGGGAAGAGTTAACCACGTGGCGTTTCTTATTCGCATACATAGAGACACCCGGAAACTGGGTAATGTGGTCTAACATCTAGGACTGAGAACGTCTCATACAGTTCAAGGGACGTCCTCGTTGATGAAGATACAGGCGTGGTTCAAGTCCAAGGACATTCCCGGACTCCGTGATACCGAGGATTAGCCAATCTTAGACTATTTACCTCAAGGCTCTGCAGTAGTCTTGGATGATATAATGTCATGATATTTATAGGTAATACCCTCGTCCCCATCCACTAGAATCTTTAGTTCACACTTTAAAAGCTTTGTTATCGTCGTTTAATGAGACCACTGCTGATCTTATCCCCAGTATTTCCAAAATGCCAAATATCAGGCGGAGTCAACACTATCTAGGTTTATAACCATGTCCAGGGTCTTGATAAGAAATGATGCGATAATCCACTCTACCCAGCGTTTTAGCCATTTGACCTTAACGGAAACTATCGGTCAATTTTAACTAGTCACCGTTTCATCAGACAAATCGCTTGCGGCAAGACGGTACGGAAGTGAGACGAGGGCCGGGACATTGTCCTCCGTAGTTCACATCGAGACTCCTTTTCCCCCGAGACTCTTATGTACATCCCGAGAAACGACACATATCCGCTAACAAGCATCTTCGTGACTTAATGGTAAGCTGTTTTAGAATTAGATTCGGCGATTGTACGTGACATGCCGACCACATGATACCGTCGCATGGCGGTCTCGACAAATAAATACGGGCGGTGCCGCTTATAGACGACGTTGGTTGGCTGGGCTTTGCTTTGCGTACATTGGAGCTTCACAGGGAGATCCCCTCACGTCATCCTGTCGCCACGTGGTGGAACATCCAGACCGTGTATGTCCGAAGGTAATGGGAATACATGTCACAAACCGAGGGCGCACATCGGCGCAAATCAGACGGACACACCCAGAGTAACAATCCCCACTTTGATGAGCTTGACTTTATGTGAGGCAGAGCAGATCCAATAATCTACCAACCTACCTACCCACTGTACCGTATTGTCCGAGAAGACGATTGATTGATCCGTATGACTAAGGTAGGGTTGCATTGGGCTGCCGTGATGGTCAGATCTAGCCATTCTACGCCGGACCGGAGTCAACTGTAGCTGCATGAAACAACGGGTCTGCTTGCAATCTAGATGGGCGGTGTAGCATCGCGCGACCGCGACGGGTTTGACGGGCGAGAAGGATCTTCTGTCCGGAAAGACATTCGAGGTTTTGTGGGATGTGAGACCAGAAACGGCCTGCCGAATCGGTCGAAAACAGCGAAATAGAGCCCCGAATTAAACCGTGCCACCGTCGTACCAGGTGCCACGGGCGTGAACGTGAAAGAAACAAACAAAACAGGAGAGGCCGGGAGAATGGCATGAGAGTACCGGGACGCCGGTGGTTAGAAGAAGACGGGACCATGGAATCAACCTCACAGATATGATAGGCCGCTTACTCGACGTAGGGGGGAGGGGCACATGAAAGCCACACTATGCGGTGGTAATTCATGCATAACCAGAATGCCGTAGCCAGATGCCGTAGCCGGAGGGGGGATTCCACTTCCGTGCATTTGTATTCTAGACACGAAGCTGAAATATCCAGATGCGACAAGAATTCTGAAAAAATTGAGCCATAGTGTATGCCTACTACCTACGCCCTCTACACTGTATGCACGTGTGGGTGTGATGGGTGACAGTGCGCAGGCTACCAGTAAACCCCAAAGTATGCCTTTCTGCAGAAATAACGTGCTCTTGTTTAATATGCAATGCAGGCTGTGTCGGGTCGCACTGAGATGCCACGATGGCCCACGAGGGGCGCTCGCGCTTTAATAAACGTGAGCCCCCGAATTAAGTCCGATAGGGTGGGGGATCCAGCATCGTGGCCCAAGGCCCCGATTTCTGCGAGTTGCTTGCACTGTAGCATCCAAGTCGCATGCCGTTATGTGACGTCGAGCAGGCATCGGCTTTGGGAACTGATAGTGCAGCCGGTGAGGAGGGGGAAGGGAGAGAAGAAAGCAACACCGCTACCAAGGCCCGAGGTCTGTGTGTACATTCTCGGCCGCCCGGTTCCAACGTATATGCATACTTGCTCTCCACGGCTGGAATGCCATGCACCGCACCGTGTGCAATACAACGGCCCGGCCAGTTTGGTAGGAGAAGAGGGAGTATGTGGTGTAGGAGAACGTATTGCTGCCTGTCGGTAAAGTTAAGTCTCGGGAGGGTTTTTCCTCGAAGACGTAGGCAATAATAACCGCATCGTTGTGAAGAATTACCCACGAGGTACACCAGGCGCCATGAATGATCGCCGACGGGGTCTACATAGTAGGGGCAGGAATGTGCTCCAATATCGTTGCACCATCGACTCTGAAATGGTTCGGTCGACGACGTTCGGGACCTTGAAAGCCGTGACACGATCGCAGGAGCTTGCGCTACCTCATGCTGTGCACTATCAACAGCATACATAACTGCGTACTGCGTACTGCGTAGTGCGTACATCTTGTCGTGCAAGCGCAATAACCAATAATGCTTCCTCAGCCGATTTGGCCCAATAGCGGACGGCTCGCTAGACAGGGATTCCGGGATTCTCGATCCTCCCTGCACTAATTATGCCTCTAGCCGGCCACGTGAATATTGGCGGAAATGCCGGCACCATTGCTCAAAGGTTCCCCAGACCTTTCCAGAAAATGGGTAATTAATACGTACCTAGCGTAGACTACTGCGTACTACGTGTAGGATTTCACACTAGAAGACGAGAGACGCACTTGCACATACGCATACGCAGTAGTATACACGTGCACTAATCGCTGTTATTACTCGACACACTCAAGACTGTCCGGTTCGTATGCACCTGTCGCCATCTTGATAGCAGGATCACAGATAGTACATAGGTAGTAGGCTTGTCCGCTGGAATGAAGGGTCTGGTAATAACCGTGGGTCATCGTACACTAGCCTTGGTGATGTACCGGTATCCTGAGCGTTCTTGATGCTCGAAATAGAGTGGCGAGCATCAGGCGGTGTGATTGATGATGATCCCTGGGTGACGCTGCCCGTTCTCGGTTATCTCAACCGCGTCAGGGAGTGTCTCGTGTTTGCCTTAGGCCCCGTACACAGTGCGAGAGTGCCGCGCGCACGGATGGCTACATGCGAGTGACTGTGGGTAGTGTATTCTATGTACCTATCTGCTGAGGTACTTAAGGTACCGTACCCAACCGGCCGATACATCGGCCGTTGCTGATCCCGGCCATTCTCGTCAGGAACGCGGCTGAGTGCGCTCCTTAGCGTGCTACCCGGGTGGTTTCTCCACTTGCCATGCGATTGCGCGGCTAGCTACAGGAATTGGCTAGACACAACAAATCGCGGATTGTTTACCCAGGCTTTCGGGTCAAACGGCGTCGCCGATTTCCCGTGCCTCTATGGTGCAGCGTTGTCTACGGTAGTCGTGCAAAGCGGCAGGCAAACCACGATCTTGGTATCAAATGAGATTCTAAATAATTATGTATGTTCTCCAACATTATTGTCGGAAGATCGCCGTACCGTGGCGTTCTAGCTACGTCTACTGTATGTATGTTCTTTATCCGCATGCGGTAGTTGCCATGTGGCTCGGGTAGTTTAGGATTCTACGTGCAAGCAACCGTGTCCAGCGTCCCCCTTACTGCACGTCGTAGAACCGATTTAGCGCGATTCCTCCTCAAATTTTCGGATTTGAATAAGCGGTGGTAGTAATATAGGCCATCCCGATTCTGTGAGAATGAAATCGCGATCTGGAACAAGCCAAGAATGTTTTTATACGTGTGTGTAGGAGCTCTCTTGCTGAGAAAGATCCTTACTGTATCCTTAAGATGGGATTGCCAAGCCTCGCGTTTTCGGAGATGCTTGTTTGTGGCTATGCTCAAGAATGTTCTGAAAAGACAATTATTAATTCTTGTGCATACCCGAAATTTCGCATGTCATGCGGTGAGATGCTATGAGGTGAAGACAAAAAAAAAACAAAGAAGAAAAAAAATCTGATATATCATTCTTCCATCGCGGAACGTGACCCACACGTCTCACCCTGGTCCTTGTGGTGGCTCTTCATTCCACGTGGCAAGCTGGGTGAAGAGATCCCGTCGTAACAGAGAAGGGCCGTCAGGAATGTTTCCGTGTCGTGTGACACCACAAATCAGCCGGATCAGAAAAATATTGTCGTGTATGTAGGCGCGTGTTTCACCAGTGTACACTACATGCATGAATGCCAAGGTAACGAGTACTTTACTGTATGAGTACTAGGCTGTAGAATAGAAATAACCCTGGTCAAGCTTGTTTGACCTTCTGAAAACTCGCTACGTAGTAGAACTTTTAACTCAAAAGTATCCATGCGATGCAGCATTGGTATTAGGAATGGGTACTTGTCCGTACACTAATTAAATGAAGAATTGACAAAATGGACGGCATCACGTCAGACCAGGGCATTTATGACAAATGGTTGAGTTGGCTGGCGGTCGCTTTCATGCAGTCTCCAAAAAGTAGTGTACCTGGCTAGGTAGGTAGTAGAGGTAGTTGATACCTCATGTACTTACTATTGGTAACTCCTCCCCCCCTGCCGGAGCTGCTTTTTGTAGTATTACAGTAGCAGTGTCAGTCAATACGAATGAGTTGCAGGTTGTATTAGCGCTGGAATTGCACGTGGTGAACGCGTGGCGGCTAAAACACGTGGGCGGGGGGCACGCAAAGCCCGGCATGACGAAATGACGGGCTTGTCTCACAAAGAGATGAAAAAGGCTCATTACATGCCGTCGTGGCGCCAACACATCGTATTGCCACCTGAGCCACGCAGAGCACTTCTAATTAGACTCAAAGAAGATGAAACAGCAATTCTTCAGCCGCTGAAGCAGAGCTCGCTTTAACAAATGGCTAGTTCTTTGTACTACTGTTCTGATGAAGATCTTTCTTGGATAAAGGGATTCGCTATGGGTTAGGCACAGTACGCCAAACCCCCTTAGGTCTTTGTCCTCCCTTTGGTATGCTGTGGTTATTCTACGGCGCCTTGAAACTCGGTTCCGAAACATGTGGTCATGAGATGAGGTAAGTTCAAGTAGATTGCCTTTCAAAGCCCCTTCTACATTAGGCAATGTTCCAGAAGACCTGCGATTGTTGCTTACTCAGTAAATTCTGAAGCCAACTCGTTTTTGAGAGGACAACACTGTGAGGGGTAACGCCTAGCCGCCATGTGCTTCGGAGACGGGGGATAAATAAACGATTTGTTCAGCCTTGAGCCTGTGCATTCTGGACTTAATCTACTGCGCATAGCTGTTACTCGTATTTAACTACTTACTTAGGTTGTGAGGCTGGAGCTGGATCCATACTGTCGGGTACCTCATCCAGGTACTATGTAGATAAATGTTGTGAAAGCGGATGGTTTTACTGGAGGGAAGTACTATACCTATCAGCATGTATACAATTGTACTAGTAGTGTATGCTAAACCTAAACTAATTAGGTAGGCTGGCTGACCAAAAAAGTATGTTGTTAGGTAGGTGTACGGAGTACTTACGCAGTAGAGCAATGAGTTCTGCACTAAAACAAATGTGGTCGGTAAGCGCTGGCTTGATCAAGGGAAAACGTGGCACTGTAGCGCATGAACTCAGGGCACACCGCTCAAAATATGTGATCCTTGGCAACACCCATACGCAGTAGTACCAATTCTATCCCAGGACATTTTAACCATTTATCTACTTGTACGGTACAGAAGGTAGCTCGACGAAAAACTAGGCCAAGATAATTTTCTTTATTTCCTGAAAATGTGCCGTTCTGATCATCGTCGATATTATAAATTAGCCCAATAAGCGAGTGTGACGGTGTCAGTCTCAAAATTGGAGATCTTATGTAGGTAAGTAGGCACTAGTAGCTATAGCCGGTGCATCTCCGTCAAAGGCGTGGAATCAAGGCGACTGAAGTCAAGAACCTGTTTCTTACATAGGATAACTCATCCGTAGGTTACTGCCAATTAAGGCTGAAGCAACACGTGCACCCGTAGGTAGAAGATGGTGTGGCGTGGATGTGGGTGGTCAGAGGAGGCTCTTACGGTCGGACCATACCCGCCTGTCTGGATACCTAGAACCATTTGCGATTCGAAGGAACGCATAGAAGAGCGGCCCTATTACTCGATGGGTTATGGCTCCCACCATCCGCTATTATCTTAAAGGCGTAGTGTACATAGTACTAAGGCACAACGTCATCTCTTAGCTTTGATTCTAGCCCAATGTCGGCGATAGTGCTTTTTAGCCTGGTAATCAATTGAGAGTATAGTCTCGCTTACGGGAGATCGAGAGGTAATCAAGTCATGCGAGTAATAAGGTGACAATAGCACGATTTATCAAGACATAATAAGGTTTATAATGCCCTTAGCTCTGTATTCAAGAAGTATCCGGATCTAGAAAGCCGGTAGTTGCATAGCATAGGAAGATGCTCTTCTCTTTTCTGAAATTATACTATGTAGGTACTTAATTTGCTACACTAGTGTGATAGTATACTATATTCTACCTATTTAGTACCTAAGTGGTTAGCTGAACAGTTGGGAAGGAAAGGTATGAGGCACGGTGCATATACTTAAGACCCTCACGGTGGTTGCATGTCAACTGTCTCCTATAATACCAGCTATTAAGAACTTCTGTAGCGTAGTGGGTTTTGGTGGGTTTGGATGGGTTTGAGGATCTACTGCAACTTATCACCGTGTACAGTAGAGACATGCCCGGGAATTGCCAGGGAGAGCAGATCAATCAATTGGGTGGCAAATCGATCTACCAGATTGCTGACTTCCTCGTGGCTAACGCGGGCTGATGTACTTTGAGACAAGAGAGTACCTAGGCATGCTACGCATGCCGAGAGGGGTAACAAAAACGTGCTGCCCCCTGCCAGTCCATCGAATGGTAAATGATACGCACATGGCAAAGGCACATGTTGGATGGATGGACAAGGGCCGCTACCCAGTCGGTATTAAGTCTCAGGCTGCAACCCGGCATGGTGCATCCCAGATGGCACCGTGCTATCATATGCGTATTCTTAACCTGACAAGTGTTGCAAGACTAATTAGCATAATGTGCCCAAAGCAATACCTATTCTCATGGACAAGGTGTTGATGGCAAAAATCTTTTAAAATCTTTTAATGTGTTGTTAAGTAACCTTAGATCATAGCGTCGATGATTAATAATAGCTACAAACCTTACTAGGAAGATTTTTTTTTTTTTTTTTAGATATAGTAGTGTGGCACAATACTATACTAGTACATCAGAAGTGTATAGTATGATTTTGTAGATACACACTATACGAGCACACCTTGGCCACCAATAAAAAAATTCCTCACAGTACATTATTAAGTAGGCAGTTAACACTCCCGCCCCCGCTGGCCGACGCACACTGCGTAGGTATGCGCAGTAGTGTAGGTAGTGTAATAGAAGTTGCACTTGTCTACATAAGTACGCAGTAAGTAGTATACGCAACAGAATCAGTAGCGAGCGGCACAGCAAGGGTATACACATGCATGGTTTCAAGGATCTACCCTAGTGTACTTGGTGATACTTAAATGCCCCGCTAGCCCGCCAACCCTCTAACTTGTACACTAGCAATGTCTCCAAGAATACATGTACAGACCTAAGGTTATGTAGGGATATTAGTGTGCATTAGTGACTTGTAGTTCATAAGCTTCTACTTTTTCAGTGAATCGGTAATGAACAACCAAGAAAAATTGGAATCCCGGAATGTGGTGGTGAAGGCTGCCTATCTCCGATGTAAAGTTGTTAGGACCTAGGGCGGTTTAACCTTCTGATCTGCTCAAATTTAGCGCCATGCTATCATCACCTTGGACAGCTGTTGTCATTCATGCATCTCCGCCCAAAACTTTCTGTTTGTGGTGCCGCCGTATACACTACCACATGCATGCACAGTGTCCCACTACCTCCAGTATAGGTAGGTAAATATGCGTAAGTCTAGGTATTAAACTACTTTCCTTTGGACAACACATTTGAACATTCAATATGAGATCCCGTCTTTGATACGTGTACTGATACATGTAACACATCATATCAAGTCTTTCGCGAGTTAGTATCCTGGCTAGTCCTTGCAGATGAAGAGGCCATTATATCTTTTACCTCTCTCGTAAGTTCTATACTTGTCTCTTTTACCATGATTTCAAGTTGACTGTATCCACCAATTTCCATGACAAAGTAATTCTGCCTACATGTATAGTGTAAGTCGGCAAGGTCCGCATACCCACACTCCTACTGAGGCACGTACACTACCAAGTGCCCCTCCCACTGCAAGCGGCTTGCACAGTGTATTCTTTGGCGGTACTTCAGTCTCGTACTCCGTAAGTCCGAGTCCAGTCTCCTTGCGCGCACAAGGCAAGAACATCACAACGTGAGCTAAGACAATGCACACTAATCTGGAAGGAGAAAGTGATACACAGGTGGCACCGGCAGGGTAGTGCTCGAACACTGCACACTGTCTGCATGTACCTGAAGAGCACATGGCCCTGTCGGATTGATTTGCTTGGAAAGGGGGGTCATTGTCAAGTCTTCCTTTGTTGTACTTGTCGTGGTACGGTACTTGCTCTCCTCACCTCATCTGTCACTCAACTCCCACAACCACAACCACTTGCAGTACAGTCACTCACTCGTCAATGCCAGTCATCGCTACAGCCAAAATTAGCTAGGGCCGGCTGAGACTCCGTACTGTGGGCGTGGTTGCTGCTTGCTGCGCGGATTGCTTTTCTTCTATTATTTCTACGTTGCCCAGGCGGTCGTTTGTCTTCCCAAAACGCCAACTCCACCACCAGGTACCGTTGTCTCTTTGCTGGTAGACGCCGTCTGTTGTACCTGCTCATCCAGGCACCGCCTCGCCCTCCCACTTTCCTCTCTCCCCTCTCTCTAACACTCGTCTCATCGGCCCCCCAGCCCTAGCAGACCACACTGCGTACCTCTCAGTAGTAGTGACTCGACTACGTACACCAGTACAACTACATACACATACACGAACTAACATAGTCCGACTCTCCTCGCTCTTCGTACTTGGATGTAGATAGATACCTACCTACTTGGACCGTCCCGTCCCAGCACATGCCTGTCCAGCCCACATCCACGCCTAGTCTGCCCTAAAACGCCAGCCAGTACTGGTACGCCGCGACCATACACCTTCGGTATTTGATCACATCACTTCTCAAGTACCTCGCTACCTCCGCTACGCAGTACTGAGTACACCATACTGAGTACACCACGCGCTACCCAGATCCTCGATTTGCTGGTTGGTTGGGTCTCCCGATGTCCTTGCCATAATTTGCGTCGAAATACCACGGCTTGGTCCCGGCTCGAACGACCCTCCTTGTCCTGTTCGACTCTTGGTAGTAGATGGCTGCCATCTATCACCATCCCTCACCACCATCATCATCAACTCCAACTCCCACTCCAGCTCCCGCACCACCAGTCTCAACCTCCCAGCCACAGTCGCTGGTGCTCCACCGCCAGCCGTCCTACGCAAACACTTCCACCACTGCAGCGAAAACAAAAACGTCGCCTTCTCCCGCTTCAATTCCTGGTCCTGGTCCTGGTCCTGGCTCGGGCTCGGTCTCGGCCTCTTCTGTAGCAGCTTCTCTCCCGCCTGCCAACACTAGCACTGTCGCTACCGTGCATACAAAGACCCCTTCTGCTTCTGGTAGCAAACTGTCAACGTGGGTGTTTTGTTTTGTGTGCTGTTTTCGTCCAACCCTCGCCCGCCCACTCGACTGCCCTCCACATGATCCAGCTTTCCCGTCCCTGTCCTGGGCTTCTCAATTGACTTAGTTGCTGATCTATTTAGTTCGCCTCGGACCCAGAAGTCTGTAGGTTTGCTTGCCATCGCTGCAGCCGCCTTGGATAGGACTATTGCGACCCGTGCCGAACCTTTTATCCGCAACTTCCAGTCCTCTTCCACGCTTGATCGCCTCTCCGTAGCTCTTGATTCTCCTACAACTAGCGAGTTCACGAATTTCGACAGGTCTTCAAAGAGTCGTCTCCTAAGCGGAGGATCGTCCGTATCTTCCACCCCGGTCCTTCTAAGCCCTCTTACCGATACATCACGGTCGAGCCAGGCGTCATTGAAGGATCCCATTTCGACACCTTACTCCGAAACAGACGCAAACCAACCACCTCCCATTTTGCTGTCTGGCCTCGAAAACAAAATGCATCAAACCTCCTCACGGTTACTCCGTATGACGGACGATGACCGTCCTTTCACTCGTGTAAGCTGCCCTCATACCGAATATCCCCCCCAAATTTTAGAGTATCTGGTCTGTATGCTGCCTCGTGGCTGGAGAGACCAGCAGTGTATATGAAATCTCTATTTTGTCCCAGCCTCTTGAGTATTTGAAATGTTATCGTTGTGTCTAACAAGTGATTGTGATGTAGGACTTCAAAGATTTGTTCTCGACACTGATAGTCAGCCTCCTTCCATTGTCGTCGCACCGAGTACGGTTAACACGAATGGAGCATACGTTCTTGTCTGAAGATGCCATTAACAATCTCGGCTCCCTCAAATTCTCACAATCTAATCGGATGCCTGACCCAAAAGATCCCACCCGCATTGTAACAACCACTACCACCACCACATTCTCCATGGCTAAAGATATGGCTAGATCAATATGCCAACGATTTCTAGACGCAAGGTTCATAGAGTCTGCTGATGGCAAATTACAGGCGGTTTACACCATGAAGGGCGCTGTATGGCAATTGACACCGAAGGGCGTATGTGTGCTCGACCGTTTCTGCTCACGAAATGGAATTCAGCAAAGGCAAATAGGTGATTTGATCGCTCTAGGATCGAGTCATCTGTGTATCTTGGAAAGAGATCCTTCAACGGATAAATTGGTCATGGATCGTGGCACGATGGAAGTGGTTTTCAGGCGGTTGTGCGGCGCCAACGGGCGCTTAAACATCAAACCAAACGTTAACGCCGCTGATTCCGATTCATTGAGCGATTACCGGGATGGTCTGACAGGCGTGAAGATAGCCAGTGAACGCAAAATCAATGGCAAAATATACAAGGATACTTTTACCGGCAAGGGATGCTCGGATTGGCTGATGGACTGCTGTACGACCGTCGATCGGCGCGAGACTTATGAGATGGCATCGCTGTTCGTCGAGTACGAGTTGATGGAATCTGTCCAAGCAGACCGGGCATATATGGCGACATCTCCATCTGCGGCTATTTTCCAGCCCACCAAAAACGCCATCTATCAACTAACCCCACGGGGTAAGGACATCATCTCGGGTACAGGAAGGGGTCGGACCTCGGAGAGCGAAGGTCTAGGGGCGTCAGGACGACCAGGCGTTGCCAGAGATTCAAACACGCAGCGTCTCGATAAGATCTTAAATGATGCAGCACTCAGATTATTATTCCGAGAGAATCTGCGGGAAACTCACTGCGAAGACAACCTATCGTTCTACCTGGACGTCGATGAATTTGTTCGTAGCTGTTGCGGTGCCATCAAATCAGCTCAAAAGAATCCATCTACGACGTCGATGGATGGGATTAAAGAGATTATGGCTCAAGCCTACGGCATATACAATGCTTTTCTAGCACCCGGTTCTCCTTGCGAGTTAAATATTGACCATCAACTACGCAGCAACCTGGCTACTCGGATGACCAAGGCTGTTGGCCAAGATGTCGCCATGATTGACACCCTACGTGAGGTTATGGCGCTTTTCGAAGATGCCCAGAATGCCGTTTTCAAACTGATGGCGAGCGTAAGTAGATGAGCAATGTCCCGATATATACGTGGATAATTTGGTTGACTTGATATGCAGGACTCGGTGCCTAAGTTTTTGCGAAATGCCAAGTATGAACACACATTGAAGAACTACGATTTCGACTCCATCGTCATAGGGGCCAATCGTGGCCCTGAAAGGAGTCAAAGTCGATCTAATAGTAAAAAGAGTCAATTACGTTAGCATGACTTTTACGGCTCACCAGCCCAGACCTAGATAATGTTGGAGTTACAGCAGGCCTTCATGGAATGAGGTTTAGCTTGGATTTTCCCTTCTAATGTGCTACGAGACTGCATGCGAGCAGCCCTACTGCCAATAACCGATACCACAACTTTTGCGAATTTTGAATTTGAAACCTATTGTTTTCCTGGAGATATGGGCGTTGAAGGATAAACCAGCATAGAGACACCCCTCGACCGGAGTTCTGAACTACAACAGTCATAAATTGGCTTACCTGACATTTTATCATGACAGAGGAGGCGAAGAGGCGGGTACTCCAGTGTATATGGGCTCCTCCACTACAGGCAATGGCTAGCTGCATGCAAGCTCAAGAGACGGTAATGGAGCCACTCGATATCACAATGGCTGCGGAAGGACGACCATCATAAAGCATGGCAGTGACATAGTCTCTTTAAGGTCGAGTGTTCTGAAAAGGGTACACTTCGTGGGGATATAGAGGGAACACTTGTCAGTTAGCGATACCATGTCGTTAGTGCGCAAGCATCAGACCGAATGGTGTCTGAGTAAAGAAAAACTGTCCCGCAGCATCTAGTGGCAAATGTACATACGATTTGGCTTTGGTCACACTAAGTCATTTGCTGCGGTATAAAAAAAATTGAGAATTATTCTGCAAATAAGGGAGCCACTATTCAGTGAAACTAGTTGATGCGGCTTCGAAACATTGCGAGTCATTAGGGAGATGAATGGAATGTAATGACGACGAGTAAAGATCGTCATGATATTATATGCATTCCAAGACAGTAGGGAGGCTCATTCAAGACCTCGGCCTATCTTCGCTGCTAAACCAAATTACCAGCGTCCATCAGTATTGTTTGTTTTATTACAGATTCTCGGATCTTGTTTCAATAACTATGAACCTCTAGAATTCCGGTCTTCTTAAGCATGCAATATCTCCCAGCTTTTGTGTTCCTGTTTTCCTCATCTCTACCCACTATCACCCTCGTTTCTCACCTCCTTCACACTCCTTTGTATACCATATTTGCTACCTCTAGCCGTCGTTATTACCATTTTTCGGTATCAACAACTTACTAAACATGTACTTCAATATCAACGTTCTCGCCGTCGCCGGGCTTCTTGCCGCGGGAGTCAAGGCTCAGTCGTCGACTCCAGTGACGACCCCGTCCGCTACCCTCACTGGCACCACGTCAGGCACACCTGCCGCCTCCTCCTCTCTGAGCGCTGTCAGGGGCAATAACGGGACTGTCTCCGTGTGGTCGTACTTCAACACCACCGTCACTTCCGTCGTCGTCGTCCAGCAGCTCACGACTGTGTGCAAGGAGGCTACTACGCTTACCTTCAACGACTGCAAGTATACTGCTACGGCGGGCCAGGTCGTCGTTGTCACGAACTGCCCATGCACTGTCACTACGGTATGTCTCCCTTGTCTGCCACCATACATTTCATGGTTGAACTCTGGCCTGGTTTCTGTGCTATCTTTGCGTCGGGCCCATGATATTTTCATGTCTAGTTCGATATATAAATCCCTACTTCACTATCCCCTAGGCAGTTCCCTTGTATCCTAAACAGCTCAAAATTCACTCTTTTACCTTTTTTCTTCTATACCTTCTTTCACACAGCGCCCATCAACCCAACCCTTCCTCTGTATTCATATCGCATATCCGCATGGAAATTGGACGAAATTACATTTACCCTTCAGGACTAATTAAAAAATCGCCAGACTATTCCAACTCTCACTTCTTCACTCTGCCCACCGGGGGCCACACTACCGGCCATACCGGCCCCTCCTCCAGGACAGGGCATCCCACCACCGGTCCAGGTCGTACCGGCACCGCACGTCACTCCTACCGTCAGCGTTCCTGTCCAGGTTCCCAGCACTCCTCCCACCCCGTCCTACATCCACGTCGGCGGCTCCACCACTCTTGGAAGCGGTAATATGAATGGTCTCATCATTGCTGCTGTTGCTCTACTTGTCCTTGGACTCTAAGTCCAAGATAATAAATCATGCATGGCCACATTGGGGGAAAAGAAAAAGGCTTGCTTTATTAGACGGTATCTAAAGGATATAACGCACTAGATCTAATCATTATGTGCTTGACTTGGGTGGGATGCTTAATGCAGGAGACGATGGGTCTAATTTGCTTCACGTATTATGGATACGGCTTTATACGATCGGTGTTAACGACGGCTTCTGGTTCTGAACTTCTTTGTAATGTCTAAATTGATCAATTCATATCTTTCTTCCTACTTTGTTCAGCTGATCCGTTATCGAAGTCGTGATTGTTAAGCTTTCCTCTTCGGTTCTTTAAAAACGAAAACCCAACCAAGAATAAGGAAGACTTTGGGCGAGAACACACCTACCCGTACAATCTCTCTGAAACACAGCATGGACTAGAAGATATCAACGATTCACCTGAGACCTGAAATGTGTTAAGATTACAAAAAGCATTGGCATTTCAGTAAATATCACTAGTAGCTTAGCCTCCTCGGCCTGACCTCGGCGTGGAACTGCATCTCATCGGCAGTTATTTAGTATATTATGACGAGCAGACGAGGAATGATCCTAGGCTTAGAATACCTACATAAAACAACCCGGGATATAAAAGAGCAATTCACATTAGTCAGGCGCTCTGGCATAACAACTCATCTATCCATATGTAGTAGGCTGAAGGTCACGGGCTGACGCTACCTGTCGCTTGCATGTACTTGCGCTTAATCCATGTATATTTCACCAACTACCATCATTTGTAATAATGAGATAATTCTCAAGACATGAGATAACTATATGGAAATTAATGAAAACTTGCCCGCCCGTAATAAACTTAGTCGTGAGAGGCATATTTACATTGAAATATACATATACTGCAGGTGTGGGTCTTAACGTGCGATATGCTTGTCATTTACACTCAATGAAGACGGATGCTGCCTACCCTGGAGATAGATCAGCCCCACTAAATTTTTAGCACCTCTACGGTCGCGCTTGACCGCGTCGCCTCGAAACACATCCTCAAAATCCATTAAAGAAACGACCCTTTTTTAAACAGCCCCGGCAATTCCCACTTATTGCGTTTTCATCTGCGGCCACACTCTGTACACTACAACAACACAACGTGGGTTCAATGCTATGAAACGCGCAAAACTCGAGCGGTTATTATGACATGGCCCCCGACCAAACCCCTGGCTCAGGCCGTCGAAAGCGAACCCAGCCCGAAGATGGCTTGGTATCGTCACCGGCGCTGGCGCCCTCGCCATCTACCACAGCTGCTAGCGCGAAGAGACGCCGCCTGAACGGTGTCGCCGACTCACCGCAATCGACGTTAAAGGGCTCTTCTACAATTACTGCACCCATTGGTGGTGCGCTCACCCAGCCTAGACGGCGCAATAGAACTCGAGGGCGGCCGGCCGACGACCGGGACGGGACCACGACCAAATCCTCATACGAAGTACCTGTTACCAATGACGAAGAACCAAGCAGCTTCTCGAGTAAACCGAAGAAGCTTGATTTTGGGAGACAGCCAAAAAAATCAACGTCTACGAGAAACCCGTACGAAGTGCCGGACTCTGGCGATGAATTGCAACCTCCGAGAGGAACAACGAAGAGCCACGAAGGGGATAATCCAGCAAAACCGTCGAAACGAAGGACCGCCAATGGTGATTCGAAAAGCGCCTCGGCGCGCTCGACGACTGCACAGCGAAGTGGGCAGGGAACCAGAGGGCCTGTTAATAACCAGGCGGACGTGACTATGCCTACTCGCAAAAGAGGGCGGCCGCCAAAAGGGCAAGCGCCACCAGCTCGACCAATGGAGCCAGGGCTTCCCACGTTGCCAGCCGTCAAGGCGCGCATATATGGACCTTTGGGAAGGGATCCTTCTGATGTAGTTCCCGAGCACCCAAAACTGAAGGGCATATTAACGCCTCAAAAGAGGAAAGCCGGTCGGCCAGTGAAGACTGTCGTATTTAATGAGGACGACACAGTCGGCTCGGATATTCTGGAAGATGATGCAACGCCGAAGCCCGTATCCATCTCTACCGTGGGAAAGTCGAAATCGCAACTGGCTGGGAACTCCTCTGTTTTGCCGCATATAGATAGTAGGAAGGATCAAGAGGCAGATACCGAAGGACTCGAAGAGAGCAATGAGGAGAAGGAGGAGGAGGAAGAAAAAGAGGAAGACGACGACGAAGTGTGTGCTATATGCTCGAAGCCTGATTCGGACCCGCCGAATGAGATCATCTTCTGCGAGGTTTGCGATACTGGTTTCCATCAGAAATGCTACAATGTTCCAGTCATACCCGAAGGGGACTGGATCTGTCGAACTTGCTCACAAGAGGATATCCTACCGGATAAGCCGGATACATCGAAGAAGAAGGCCATCACATCCACAGACATTCCTGCGATACCTAATTTTGAGCAACATTTCCAGAAAATGCGGCGCGTATTGCTAGATCGGTGTTCTAAAAACCGCCGAATAAAACTTTGTGGCCAGAGTGAGGCTTTTGAGAAAGCATACCAACTCGTGGAACAGACAGTGCTAGCCGGCGAGGGGAATTCGATGATGGTTATTGGGGGGCGCGGTTGTGGGAAAACAACCGTAGGTCTTTTCTCAACCGAAATTTTTTCATTGCTAATAAACATAATAGATGGTAGAAGAGGTTCTTTCCAACCTTCGATCCGAACACGCAGAAGAATTTCACGTTATCCGCCTTAATGGTTTCATTCATACGGATGATAAGCTGGCACTTAAAGAGATCTGGCGCCAGCTAGGCAAGGAGATGGAAATCGAAGAAGACCTGGTCAACAAGGTAGGCCCCGAGGTGGCTGTTTTCGATCGCAGTAGCTAATACAAGTAGACCAACAACTATGCTGATACCATGGCTTCTCTCTTAGCTCTTTTGTCTCACCCAGAAGAGATTACGGGAGCCGAAGACGGTGTGACATCCAGGTCGGTGGTTTTTATCATTGACGAGTTCGAGTTGTTTGCGACACACGCTCGGCAGACGCTGCTCTATAATCTCTTTGATATTGCTCAAGCAAGGAAAGCCCCGATAGCCGTGCTTGGGCTGACAACTAGAATTGACGTGGTAGAGAGCTTGGAGAAGCGAGTCAAGAGTCGGTTCAGTCATCGTTATGTTTACCTATCTCTCCCAAAATCTTTACCGGCGTATTGGGACATCTGTAAACAGGGTTTGACAGTGGACAAGGAAGACCTGGAGGCAGAAGGCTTTGATACTAATCTTAAGGGACTCTACGAGTTCCACGACTATTGGAACAAGAAGATCGATGTGAGTACAGCCGTACTCTATATTTTACATGTCTATTACTAACAAGAACCAGGCCCTCCGCCAGACGCCGGCGTTTGAGGATTTCTTAGAGTATCAGTACTATACGACGAAATCCGTGTCAGCATTCCTCGCCTCGTGTATTCGGCCATTAGCGGCCCTATCGGCATCATCACTCGACTTAGCACTTCCTTCGCCCACCGAAGTTGTCACGTTAGAACCACAAGAACCAAAACTACAACTTCTTACAGCATTATCAGATCTCGAACTAGCGTTGCTCATCTCGGCTGCGCGACTCGACATCGTTGCGCATACCGACACGGTCAATTTTGCCATGGCATATGACGAGTACAGCGCGCAGATGGGCAGGCAACGAGTACAGACAGCCAGCTCTGGCTTGCTGGCGCTAGGTGCTGGCGCGAGGGTCTGGAGCCGCAGTGTTGCGGTGGTGGCCTGGGAACGATTGGTGTCGCTGGGTCTGCTCATCCCAGCCGGCATAGGAGGCCGATCGAATGCCGTGCATGGCGGGCTTGAGGGCAAGATGTGGAAGATGGATGTTCTGCTGGAAGAAATCCCATCGGCTGTCAAACTCCCCGGATTCTTGGCAAAGTGGTGCAGTCACATTTAGCGCGCGATGATCTTTCCAGCCCTAGCGCTATTATAGATCTTGGCTTGCATCCGTATCCAGGAATAGAATTGGCTTCAGCTGCCGAATGGCACCGTAAACGATGCGGTCCAACCAAGCCTCGGTTGCCAACCAGCTCGGAGAATTTATATCCCGACCCCTCGAAGCCTCATAGCTGTAGAGAGGTATCCTATCTAATAAGGTGATGTCTATTGTAGGGCGAAGGAGTAGATAGTTAGTTAATAAGTGTTGGAAGTCTACTCTGTACCGCCTACCTAGATACCTAGGCAGTAGTGGGGTGTAATATAGCCTCTAAGCTCAATTAATTCGTTAGCCTTTCAGTATCAGCCAAGAACATTCAGCATGTGATATTTGCGTCTAGGTGGTTACCGAACGACTGCGCCCTGATACATACATATTGTGTGGTATCCTTGAAGATGGGTTGGGGGAACGATCTCACAGCCCCTGGCACTGCCGCCGACCAGGAGCGGAAACAGATTTCAGACAGAGACGGACCCTCCGAATCCTTTCTGAGACGGAGCTCGGATATTGATAGTGCCGAAGCTGAGGGTGGAGCGAATGCGGTACCAGCGTGTGTACTATAGCGGTAGTACACTTGAACACTTGAAAGTTACGGTGAGGTAACAACAGTAGGTGGGTTATGAAGATAGACCTAGGAATATGCGTATTAGGAATATATACGCACTACCACCTTCATCCACTGCTGCAGACGGGAATCGACTCATTCTCGTGTCCGAGAATCCGAGGCGTCTGTCGACAGGGTCCATCCAGGTGGTGTAAGTATGCTACCTACGCATAAGTAATATTATACTACACTAGGTATACTAGCAAGAAACCATTAGCGGTATTACAAATCCATAGTTACTGAAAAGCGGTGAAAGCCGCCCCTATATTGTCGTATAGGTAATCTTAAACATAATATGCATACCTAGGTATATAGTATAATGAAGGTTACATAAGTATATTCAAGTCGAACAGCCAAAGTGAGTAAAGTTGAAGTCACGATTTTAGTTGTGTTTGCGGGGAGGAAGTACGTATACACATGTGCACTACCAGCTAGTAGGACTATTTTAGGCCGGGCCATACACCATGGAGGTTAGCCTCCCCACCTGAATGCACGTCGTTTTCAGCCATGATTCGCTACTGTTGATGTCATGCTAGACAGGGATCCACCTCACCATCTAACCTTAGTGTAGTGGTAAAGTGGTAGGCGCGCTAGCGTTGGTGCGGCTGCCTGCCGCAATGCTGCATTCTGATACATTTCCGATTTTAGAAATACCGAGGGTACCGTCTTGTTCTTCTTCTTCTTCTTCTTTGTCTTCAACAGTCCGCATCTTATAATAGCATGTCGAACATGCTGTGTAACTAAGGACAACTGCCCCAGATACATAACTAGGCACTACTGCCTTACCATGTCTCTCTTTTTCTCAGGGGTCTTCCGGCTCGCTCCGTAAGCTGTATGTTATGTTATATACATGCCTGGCTCTATCGAAATCCCAACTATACTACTGTATATCCTAGCTCGAACTTAGCGTGTTTTTTTCTCACCCGGAAGCTGATCAAAGAGAGATGGTTAATACTATAATTACGCCGCGATAACCCGTTGGATCTTAGCATGTCAATGTCCAACTCCACTTGAATTCGTCGACAGATCCAACAAGCGCGGCCGTGTTGGATGTTTCCCCTGCGAATCACTCGCCCCACGTTTGCGCCATCCGTGTCGGTCTCTGTCTCGCCAGTCGCTATATGTACACTCGACTCGTCTTATTCCCAGTATAACTTGACATAGTTGTATATTTATATATTTATACAACATACAAACCATACAAACAGTCTCCAGCTTATTCCCACGCTCAACAAGAAACCAACAACATCGCTCTCGGGTCTCCAACACCAAAGACGAAAAGTGGAAAACGCAGAACGAAAACCGAAGTCCGATCCATGTCGAAGCGCACGACATTTACAACCATCTCGCCGTTGCCCGCGGGCATCCCGCGCGAGGTGGTCATCGAGTTCCTGCACAACCACCAGGAGATGATCGACCTGAATCCGCTGATCATCGAGCGGCACCCCATCCAGCCACCCCCGCATGCTCCCGAGGAAGAGGCCCGCTGCGTGTGGTGGAGCATGACGGATAAGATCTCCTACCTCCCTGGCGGGCTGGTGTCCGGGGAGATCGAGTATACCGCCGCCTTTAACGACCTGCCCAACGGCATCCAGACGCACTGCTATGCGCCCTTGGGCACCGATATCCGCGAGCGCTGGAGTCTTGGTGGAACCCTGCCTGGCGAGCCTCTCGAACCCGTAGAGATAGGGCTCGGTGCCCCGAGGCAGGGGTTATACCTTCGCGAGGTTAGTTCTCTTGCTCTTATTCTCATCGCCTACTTCGGTGGCCCCTTGAAGATACCCAAACCAATCCCACGCCCACAATACTAATTTGCGATTGTATCTGTACATGCAGGATGTCGAGCTCCGCTGCAACTTCGTGATGGCGAGCTTCGTCAAGAAGACGCTCAAGAAAGCCCACGGCACGCTCGTCGATCGCCTGTGCCAAAAGGCTGCCATATCCACTTCCAAGACCCCGAGCCCGCGCATCTCTCTCAACGGGTCGATCAGCTCGCATTCCGGAACCGAGAAGAGCGACAGCCATAGCCATACAGTAGATTCCCCATACTTGACTGTTCACTCCAATAACCGGCTTTCTGCGGGACAGGCCTGCTCCCAACCCATGTACGCACATCCAAACCCTCACGGGAACGCTGCCACTACACCGCCACCCGGGTATAGAGCGTATCGCAGACCTGTACCGTCACAATGCAATGGTTCCACGAACAGTTGGGCCGTAGGACAGCAGCAAACTCCAGCAGAGCTGCAATAATGACAGGTTGCGAACACTTATGGGTACACTTTCAGCGATTTCTTGGGGACTTCTTTCGGGGGTTGGGAGGGAACTCTTGGATTTCTTACTCCACGGTACGGACGGGCGATATCTGAGTCGACGGCGGCGGCAAACGTCAACATCATTATCATGCATCTTAAGAGCCAATGGTTTCAGCGTGGCGTAATATCTGCATGACTGGTTTCAACGGGGGTGATATCTCTAGCATATTTTTTTTACCATGGGGTCTATGTGTGTCGATCAGTTAACTGCGTGTGTAAACATACATGATGCCAGCTGATAATTTGGTTTTGGCTTGGCTTGGTGTATCATCAACAAGAACAACAATGGGATTTGCTATCCCCCTTGGTAGAGCCGCAAGGCTCTCTTGCCGGGGAAGGAAGCGCGATTTGAGGTAATCGCGTGAAATAGCATAAATAGAAAAAGAAGGGGCAGGCAAGATCTGAATGCAGGGAAATCTACCTGCGAAGTTAGTTAGTTAGTCAGTATAAATGGCGAAGAATGCGATTCTTGCTTTGAAGCAAACCATACGGATCCCCCTCCCCCCCCCTTTTTTTTTTCTCACTTGAATCCCTAACTTAATAACTTATGCGATTTAATTGTGTTGTGTCCCACGCACGCACAAAGAAGCAGAAAGCAGCGCCTCGAAATCACTCAAAGAGGTACTTGCCCAAATGCAGAAGACGCGAAAGGAAATCCTATAGACATTGAATAGCATAGTCCGTCCGCTCGGGAGATGCACGTTCACAGATAGAGGAGAAGGTATTCGTCCGAAGCTCGTTATACTAGGCAGAGTGCGTCCGTGCCTCAGAAAGCCTCCGTATAGACTCGAGGCAACTTTCACATTGTCATCATCATTGTCATTCTCATCCTCATTCTCATCTTCTTCTTCATTTTCATCATGATTATCAATGTGGGCAAAACGCAAGATTTACGGACTGATTGTAGCATAGGTACTAGGTATGCACTGGGTCTGTTACGGCCATGGTCAGGGGCTCTGTGCACGCTTGTTTGAATTCGGCAGAATCGACGGCACGGCGCTTTGTTCGTGGGATTGTAGTATATAGTAAATATAGTATACACTCTCTACACTAGGTATGTAAGTCCATGTGTTGGTGAATTGCCGGCATATAACTTGCCGTAAGTAAGGTGGGCCGCCATTACCAACAGGTATGGTATCCATCTATATATAGGCATTTATTTGTCTAGCTAGTGTACTCGCCTATCAGGTTTTTGCGACGTTACCTGAGGCTAATTAGCTACGTATAAGTAAGTACGTGTAAGTAAGTACGTGTATATTGCTATCCTGTTCAAATCTGATAATGTCTTATTTTATCTGTCGCCTTTGTTTTGCTTTCGATTTTCTTCATCTTCCTTTTTCTTCTTTCATTTGACATTCTCTCTATAACATCAAAGCTACTCACTTCTTCCCTAGCCACACCGCCCGCACTCATTATGTAAACTAAGATTTGATCTCGATCTGAGTCAAAATAAGAACTCGTCGCACATTAGGGAAAATCTTATCCAATTGATGAAATTTTCTTTTCTCAAGTTTGTTCATGTTAAGGGGGGATGGGAGGGCATCGAGGGCTAACCTACCTAGTCATACAAGGGAACAAGAATGCGGTGTGTCTGTCTTGTCTCTCTTTGGTCTTTCTTTTTGGTCTTTGTCTCATTCATACACCTCTGGATGGAATGAGGGATGAAAAATAACAAGAACGAGCTACCTACTACACCTACAAAACGAGTCATCGCTTTCACCCCCTGCCCCTGGATGAAAAATCATGGGGTACGTACGTAGGTTTAGCTAATAGTGTATGTAAGCCGTGTAGTTGTGGTGTACTGGGATGGCGGGCGTGTCGCGGTCTGATTAGCTGATCTCAGTCGCGCCGATCGCTGGTATGGTGTTTAGGTAGGGGTAGGTTAAGCTGTATATATATATATATGCCAGCCCATATGACACGGGTCTAGCTAGTGGCTGGGGATTTCGAGTACCGACAGCAGCGCCCGCCCGTCTAAAGCTATGCTCATGTCCTAGCATCCCTGCTGTAACTGGTCTAGTGTAGGCAGATGTGGTGCAGATGATCTGCTGACCGCGAGTGTTTTTCCCTTTCTCCTGCAGCAATATCAGGTCAGGCAACGACCCGGAGTTGCTCATCCCTCCCTCTCTCCCTTCGACCGTGTAGCTACGTATGTAGGTAGTTGGAATAAGTCAAGTCACCGGATCGGAACTTGGGCGATGCTGTCATGCAATATGTTGTGTCACTTATACCTCCTCTCCTTAATTGCCCACACATGCACATCCACACACGAATACGGAACTTTTCTCTCTGCGACAAGGCCGTTTTACCTGACCTTGCCGCAGGGCCCGCCTTTCCCGTAATTCCCGCCGTCGCGGTGCGGCCAATAGTTGTGTGTTCTGCCTTGCTCACCGCCACCTTGGGAAGCCAACACCAAATCCGGTTCTACAGAGCCAAACACATATATGTACATGGCACGTAGGCGCGCGTGGTGGACCAGGCAAGTGATGAGGCAGCGTGCTGGTGCTGGTGCTGGATCTGGCAATGGGGGCTTTTCTCCTATGGCCGGCCTTCTATTGGGGAGAGGGAGGCCCGGCTACTTGGACGTGCGCATGCTCTCAAACATGCATGCCTTGCTTGCCTGCTTGCTTGCTTGCGTTGGTCCTAGTCATATTATTATTATTACCTACCTACACTAGAGATGGCTTGTCTTCCGATGTTGCTGCAGCAATTTGAAATCCAGGACTTTTGTTGGTCGGCTGTTTTTTGTTTAGCGAATTGTGTCTCTCTATTTTGTCAAAAGACAATAAAGTGGTTTTTCCTCCGCAACAAACCTACCGTCTTCGTCTTCAAAGGAGAGCTTGGGAACAGAAGACCCATTGGCCTTTTCCAACAAGTGCTCGCTCAAAAAGGAATTCTTAATCACATGAAAGAAAATCCCCAAGGTGCGCTAGAGAAAATATAGTTTCCGGATGGCCGACGTTAACAAAGATAGGTTCAGCCCTAGCCAAAAGGCAAAATTTGGACCTTCCCCTCCAACGTTACTCCTTCTTCCGGGCCTTCTGAGAGTAGAGAAAAACTCAGATCAGCTACCTGACTCCGTGTCAGCATCTCGATGAAGTGGAAAGTCGGGTCTAATCTGTCATTAGTGCTCCAGTAGCACACTCGGAGAGCTTCATTTAGAACTTTGTTGTCATCGTTATAACATCGATCTTGCCTAACGACAGGGCTGTTCAATAATCATCCTCTGCCACGAAATAACGTCTCAGGATATGGTACACAGCTGTCGTGTTCAAAAATCTTAACGTCCTAGGTAGAGGCATCACGAGCTGTTGGACAGGTAGATGCTTCGAAGAATGCCTGGATGGGACGGAGGAAGAATGAAAATGAAGGTCTTAGCCTCAACCCAGCGACTCGCACGCACGAAGGGAAAGAAGTTTTGAGGCTCCAAACCCCCGATCCCTCCATCGTCTGGCTACCACGATGGCTCCTCTTCAGCAGCTAACAACAGCTGCTGCGACCAGTTTCACGTTTAGTACCTACGATGGCTTCATAACGAAGCGCAATCCTCCTCCGCAAGGGCCTGATCTTATCGATTCACATACGCTGGCCGTCATGTGTGTTTCCCTCTCCTTCGCCGTCGTTAGCGTGGTGGCTGCTCTGTTCGCCTTCTACTGGTTTGTTCGGATGCGGAGAGGGTTTCGTCAAGAGTAAGTAACTCAAAAGAGAATTAATCACCTGATTTTGCGGTTCGGTTCACCACGGGAATGTAGTAACCGTGTATAGCATGATCATGCTCTTGATACAGAGCGACATGGCCAAAGCTTTATGGCTCTTCATCAGCCCCTTGGTCTACTTCATCACCAACAAACCCTTGGGCTCCAATTGGACCTTTTGCCAGGTCTCCGGCTTCTTCCTTACTGTTACCATTGAGGCATCCGACATAGCTGTCCTCCTAATTGCCATTCATACTACCTTATTCGTCGTTAAGCGCCAACATCACGGTGGCGCCTTCGGACTGCAACCCTACCGGCGTGTTGCGTACACGCTTTGGGCTACCATCCCCATTATCTTAGCAGCCATAGTTCCAATAACAGGAGACGGCTTCGTCGACAACGGGCCTTACTGCTACCTCCCGATACGGCCAACCTGGTACCGTGACACCTTGGCCTGGATTCCCCGGTACATCATCTTCGTCTTCATCATCGCCACGTATACTGGGCTTTACCTATATGTTTACATCCGCTTTCGTCGCTTCGGGGAAGACCAGAGGAGGGCCAGCACTATGAATTCCGTATCCACGGGATCACCCACTCATCAAGATTTGAAGTATAGATGGAGGAGTCGTAGTGTTCCTCCGACACCACATTTAACGACCCACGGTCTACTTGACCCCCCACACAGCAGCATGTCCAAGAACGACCCGTCGAAGCTCCGCCAGTACTCGCTTGCATCAACCGCGAGCACACTGAAAACTGGTGAGAAGGCCTACCTGCCGGACTCGCCGGGGAGGGTGGTGCGGAAGAGTTCGATTGCGTGGAACTTGGTTGACTTCGGACATAACGGGTCGGTGGCCTCAGCAAGCACCATGCCCTGTACCGACAGTGTCCCGGATAGTTCTACAAGGCAGCTGTTCACACAAAATTCTAATGATATCAACACCAATACCAACAATAAAATGGCTACCACAAGCACAGCCGGCATCCCCGCCCCGGAACCAGCACACGTCGCCGGGGATAGTAATAGGGACCCCTCACCACATAACCACCGCGAAAACCGACGTAACAGGTGGAAACGCCGGTCCCGGGCACAGAACTCAGACACGGGTCCGAGGAATTCGCTAGCGAATATAATCGCAGCGCTACGACGGGGGCCCCCGCGCGTATCCACGACAACGACGACAACGGAGCACCTGAACGACGAGGAAGCAGGGGGCGCTGCAGCAGGAGAGGAGGACCTCACTAACAGCGACTACTCATCCGTGTACCTGCCGACGGATGAGTCCGAGGAAGCGATGCGGCGGTCCCGCGACAGGATGAAGCGGCAGATGCGGCTGCTGTTTGTGTACCCGGTGATCTACCTGCTGACGTGGATCGCGCCGTTCGTGATGCACGCGCACCGGTATGACGCACCCTCCTCACCCTCCTCCTCATTACCTCCTCCTTCTCCCCTCGCTCTCCGCCTCGTAAGCATGGCAAGCCTGTGCGTCGGTGCGGCGGCCGACTGCGTCTTCTTCTCGGCCTGGGAGCGCCCCTGGAGACATCTGAGACGCGGCGGCTTCTGGGCGAACCTGGCCAAGCGCCTGGCCCTCCATCGCCTCCTCTGCGTCATCGGCGCCGTCATCGGCAGTGGCTACAGTATTATTAGCAGTATCGGTGGCCGTGGCGGTGGTGGTAGTCGTGGCGGTCTTAACGTGTTCGCCCCCGGCGGGTTCGCGGGCCGCGATCGCGACGAGAGGGTCGCGGACGAGAGAGCTGCCAGGATTCGGCGCGAGCGCGAGAAAGAGATAGGGCTTCAGCTTCGGCGTAAGATGGCTGCCGGCGTTGTTGGTGTTGGTGGGAGCAGTAGCAGCACTGCTGTTGGTGGGGGGAAGAGTGTTGGGAGTGAAAGGGGGGTCAGTGTAACGGGAGGAAAAGGAGGAGGAGGAGGGGATTGTGGTGGTGGTTGCGGTGGTGAGGACATGGATGTTGTTGGAGGGACGAGGAGGCGAGAGTGGTGGGATGCGTTGGACGAGGACGCTGATGAATGAATCAATCAATCACCTTACGCGACGAACGAATAAACTGACAAACTGACCAACGAATGGATGAATGGATGAACGGACGAACGAACAAAATCCCCCCTTTGGTTTTGGTTATTGCCTACCAGAGTATGATGATGAGAGAAGGAAAAAAGTTTTGTTTTATGTTGGGTTGGAATTCTGTTGGTTTTTCATACTATGCATGCGTACATAATCGGCGTTTCTTTTTTTTTTCTTTTCCCTTTTTTTTTTTTGGATACTTCGTAGATATATGCTTTTATTGGGAGGAAGGGGCCGTCATGGAGATTCGTCTTTTCTCTCTTGCTCTCTCTCTCTCTCTGTCTCTGTCTCTGTCTTGCCCCTTCCTCTTTTCCCTACCTTCCGAACGTTCGCCTACGTCTACATCTGCATCTGCATCTGCATCTACGTCATTGTCACCTCTCTCCTTCCTTCATTTGTCTCTGCGTACCTGTTTTATATATACCTATATATTAGATGATACCCCGGGTTATGAGACCAACACCACCACCGGCTCGGTATTGGGCCGAGGTGGCGGGTGCTTTTCAGTTGGACATGGTTGGGCCTCGATGGATGCATAATGGCGTTACTTGTTGTCCTTTTTTTCCCCTTTGGGTTTATTCTGTCATTCTACGCATCAATCATCGTTTTAATACGGTTGTCTACCGTTCCATACGCGTTCCGATGGCTTTGCATTGGAGTTGGAGGCCCGCATCTACTAAGTAGGTTCCCTATACCGGTATCGATTACCTACCTCGGAACCGGGCCTAGGATAGGATAGAAGAGTAGATGGATTTGTCGTCGTCGTCGTCGTTGTCATCTCGACAAAAAATAAGAAACATCGCGTTGCGATTTTCAACTCACCTTGCTCATTTGTTCTTGTTCATGTGAATGAAAGTGAAGAGTAGTGCAGCCCAATGAAGCGATAATTAGGTACCTAGGTAGGCACGTTACAATCATATGCGTTACGTTCTCTTCAACGTTAACTGCGCTATATCCTATTTGATACACAATGGATGGTACATAATCAAAGCAGAGTGGTATATACATAATAGGTGCTTCATATACCTTAATTAGTATATATACTTGCGGTCCTTCATGGACGTCTTTACGGACGTCTTTACCGATATCTTCTGATTATGCATCACGCGAGACCCGTCGATGAAATATGATTCAATTTCAAATCTTAACCTGTAGCCTTGCCAAGTTCCGCTAACAAGAATAAGCACTGAGATATGACATGGGAATAATTGTCTTATTGCTCCCCCTAAGCATGGTGTTGGGGTATCTGAAGAAAGCGAAGAAGTTGAGAGTACTATTCGAAGAAAATTCACAAATATCATCCTATAATGAGAGGTATTAATGGGCGAGCAAAATGGTTGTAGGTAAGTGATTATTATGGAGCTAGGATAACCGACTTATGAAGCCTAACTAAGCTTACAATGAGTGAGTTGCTATCTAGAAGTGCCAACACACAGAGAAGCCTGTCTGTGTAGTGACCCTGACCCGTATTTCCGGATACCGCCGAAAACCCCAAGACCATTAATCGTATAACATACGACGGATCATCTCTACAGCCAACAAGGCAAGAAACCAATTCACATATTTGTTGATGAGGTATAAGTAGGATAGAGCACCCTGGAATAGGTAGCTTGACCGATAGCGACCCAATGACACTCCTGTCATGTTACATCCGGGTCTGACTAAGAGCAATATCACAGGGGGACACAACACCCAGGCATTCCTGCAATCCCCATCTAGTGCGCCGCTGTCGGATGCTTGAGTTGTATAGCCAGGACGGCAGCCAAGAGCAACATATAAACTCACATGTGCTTACCCGCCGTTGGCATATTCCTTCTCTTTTTCCCTTCTTCCATTTTTTTGCTTTGGTTTTTTTGTGCTTGTTTCAGTTCTATGCATGCAAAAATCGCATAAACGCCTGCGCGACCGCGACACCGTCTTGCTTATCGGCTACGCGGTTGATGCCATCTTGATAGATATCGTCGCTGACAATGCCGCCATATTTGCGCATCTCAAGGATCTCGCGCACCATTTCCTCTGTAAACTCAGGGTGGCCTTGAACCGAAATCATCCGACCTGGTATATACATGGCTTGGTTGGCGCAGACGTCCGTGCGGGCCAGCTGGATGGCGCCTGGCGGGAACGAGAGCACGACGTCACGGTGCATCTGGTGGATTGACTGCAACAAGTGTTGTGTTAGTCGTCATCACGTTTAGTCATGTTTAGAGCAAGCTCCTTTTCGTGCCAGATGGGCTTGGGGTTGGTTATCCGTACCATCTTCTGCAAGCCAAAGACCTTCTTTCCTTCATCCGTGAGCTCGTGCTCGACGACACTGACTTCCCAACCCTGTACATTCCTCCCCAGTTCAGCACCGAGAGCCCGAGCTATGATCTGGTGGCCGAAGCAGACGCCAATGGCGCGGATGCGGCCGCCCTCGAGACACCGCTTTGTGTACTGGACTAGACGCACAATCCACTCGTCGCTATCGAACGCGTTGTACTTGGCACCTGTGATCAATATAGCGTCAATGGTTTCGGGGTCCGGGTAGGCGGTAGGGTCGTTGACGATGTCGTGTGCCGAAAGAGTCAACCGGGATTCCAGAGGAACAGGATGTGGAAGTGATGCGCAGGCCCGCTTGAACATGTGGGTGAACACACCACCGTAGGACTGGTATTTGGCTCTGATGCCGGGGACGGGAGTGTCGGCCTCGAGGATGGCAAGCCGGATTGGCATGTTCAAGCCATGGGAACCCATGGTGATGCAGGCGAAGCAGGCTACGTGCGCTTCAGGTCGTCAATGGATGGGTGCGGTTGTTTGCGACGTGGACAAGTTGAGGCAGGGTTGGTCAAGTCAATTGAGTATGAGGTGGGAAGATGGAGAGGAGAGAAGACGGTGTGCTAAAATGCGCTGCTGGCGGTGTCGATGTCGATGTCGGAGAGGAAGGAAGAAAGAAGGACGATCTGCCGAAGAACCAAGAGATAACGAGACGACGACGGACCGGCGGCCCCATATATATATAGATATCTGTTGGGTGAGGCCGAGGTCCTGTACCTCGCATACCAACCTAGGTAGGTAGGTAGGTAAGTAAATAGGTAGGCAAGGAGGTAGGTGAATGCCGGAATCGGGAAAAGTGGACAGATGCAAATGCGAATGCGCGTCGAGAGGGATGCATTCGCAGTCGCAATCGCGGACAGTGACCCCAAAAAATACCAACGGCCGTAATAATTCACCCATCCATGGGCAGGGTATGGCCTCAGGGCATGGCCGGGCCTGGGATGCCAATGGACAATTCAATTTCGGCCCATTGAGTCTTAGTCAATATTAGTCGATGTAGTCCATCCCTCGGCCCCTCCGCATACAAACAGTCCAGTCGCCGTCGCGTGCACAGCCTGTACTGCGTACATTTCCTCATTTCTTACTTCTTAGTATCAATTAGCTGGACTTTCAGCCCGCTTCAAACCACGACGGTGACCACATCGACCCCTCGTCTTCGACCCCTCGTCTACCTCACGCCGCGCTAAGGGCAAAGCAGCAAGCTAGCTACTAGACTAGCTGCTGGACTAGCTGCTGTAATGGATCCTGGACCTACTAAGAACGCATAATGACCAGGTCAGGGTGTGTCAGTGGCATGCCAAGACTGGGGGCCCAGCTGTCTGCATGACGTGATGTCGTCTCGCTCGAGCGAAGTAGGCAAGGAAGAATAGAAGATGGACTCGAGACGGGATTTTTGACATCGCGCATGTAACCGGCGGGCTAATCTGGCAAGTTCTATCTATGTGTGCAAAGTGCGCGGACGAGATTCTGTACGGGACTATGAATGTGGGGTGTTGCATTGTGCTCGGCAGGGGTGTCGAGAGGTGGTGCAGAGGTGGTGCAGAGGTGGTGTAGAGGTGGTGGTACCCGGTTAGGTAGGTCTCTATCGCGAATTGGGAAGCCCCCCGTCTGATAGGCGCGCGACCGACGACTGGGCAAGAACTGGGCAGGCCCCATTAGCCTCGCAACTGGCCGGTTCAGTGCCGCAGTGCCGCAGTGCCGCAGTGCCTGGCCACCATCTACTGCGTACAGGCCCATCTACAGACCCGTCGTACAGTGCCTACCTAGATAGGTAAGTACGTACCTGTCACGTCGCATCCCATGGCGCCACAGATGATAGGTCGCATCTGTGGCTGGTGGTCTCTGCCGAAGCTCTCGTGTCATTGGCTGGGCTGTTTACATCGTTCTCTTTCTATGCATGTGGTCAGAACTTCAAGGCAAAGAGGCCTGAATACTATAGGTGACAGATATGCCTTCTCCCCCAACGCCGTCACGACAACAGCTCTTATTGTGCCAGGAATCTCGATAGAATGCAACCATACCATCCCACTTTGCTTCTCCACTAGTTCGTTCCGGAACAATAGCGTCCTGTTGCTGCTAGGGATTTGACTGCACAGCGCTGGCCTGCGTCTCCGGCGAATGATAACGATGTTGAGGCTCTGGCCCTGCTCGGGGCCAGTGCTACGGCGAATGGAAACGCTGAGACGCTCCGGAAGGAACCTGAAGCCTGCATCAAGAACTCCGGGGTGGCCCACTTCCATCTGAGAGAACGGCAGGAGTCCGCGAACATGGGATGGCTAGCTTACACTATCAGCCCGTATCCACCCAGCCTTGGTGCCACTAAGCACTACTCGAGACGCATGGCAGCAGACCTCTCGCAGGTCACCGCGTTCCACGGCCACCCTCATTGGCGAGATCGCTTCCCAAGGTAACGCAGCTGAGGATCATGTAACGCTGTCCGTTGGAGTTGATCTGGGATCCTGACGCTTTGACTGGCTCCGTCAATCAGATAGATATGTTAACTGACAGGAATAGACAATGTTGAATGGATTAGGTTTGACCGTTTAAAATATATGGAGAAAGGAAAGTAGAGGTTCCATAATTATAGGCTATTGCTATTTATTGTCTCATAGTTAAATATGATAGATAACGTAGAGAGATCTATAATCGCTTCCCATCGGGAGAATAAAAATAATGAGACGGCCGGAATATCCTCTTTGCATCTAATTGCCGAACTGATATTGCCGGCCGCCCATGGATCTAGGTTCTAATAGCGAAGGATCACAAAAGAACCAGTCGACCGAGCCATCCGCACAAAAATCCCCCGAAGGAAAAAATTGTTTGTGGCGGTGGTCCGCGGCATACTTCCGAAAAACATTCCTTGTGCAAAATTACCTATAACTATATTATAATAATAACAGGGCGTCTCTAGAGGCATGAGCGGCTAGAAAAAGTTGCATAGCCGAGTCAAACTAGGGCTATGAACGAAATTTGCTTTTGAAAATAGCTCAAGCCATCCTTTCCCTTAGTCCAATAACAAGTGTTTGATAATGTTTTCGTCTACTCCTTAGATATAATTTACACGTAGACATAGTCCACGCAATTATATACGATAGGCTAAACAAGAGAAGTTATGTCATCTAGCGGTTATTCAGGGTACGACAAGGCTCGCAGTTTGTCACTATGTAGTTCCATACCCCGAGAAGTATCACGAAGCATAACCCGAATCCCATCCAAATCCTCTTATCATACTCCCAGGGCGCAGCCGGGAATTGTTGAATCTGGATCCGTTGCATATGTCAGGTCTTATAAATATTTGTTTGATTTGATGTACGTCGTGTGGAGTAAGGGATGCGCCGGTTTCTCTTGTTCAACGTTACAGCTCATATCTACAGTCTAACCACCGGCCATAGCAAACAACCTAGTTACATTTCTTTCCCAGACATCCTTCGCAGTGTATTGCCCTTTCCCATGGATACGCAGAATACGTCGAACCGATGGATGTCGAGATCGACGCCGGATGCAGGATGAAATCCCGAAATGCAAGTCGCTCGGATATTGAAGGACCTTCCTGAGAGACGTAGGTTGATTACGCGTGAGGATCCAAATTTGGTTAAGTCATCACCATTCTTTGCCCATTTAATGGACTGGTGGGCTAGACTTTTGTAAACTGAAGGAAAAGGGTTACGTACTTATTATTTGTAGGTCAATACCGCCGAGCGCTAAACCCAAATCATAAGCTGCTTATGATATAGATATACCATTAGACGCGCCATCCTCTACCAAGGTCTTGATCTCTATCAGAACCTCGGCAGATGACACGACGCGACACGTTCAATTTTGAACTCGCCGCCATAAGCGAGTTTATTTGTCTAGGGACTTACAAATGGTTCAAGGCATGGGCTCCGGAACAGCATAAGTCCTCTCTGCATGCCTCAGCAGTCAAATCACTTGGAGGTGTCACCCTGACCTGCTCAAGCGATATTGGAGTGAATCGGTGGTCCAGTATGGGAAGTCCGAATCGTCATAGAAAGCTCGCTGCGGGAATTATTTTGAGGCTAGTGAGAGTAACAGCTGCCTGTTCTTTTAGAGCACAGAGCACGTCTACGAGTACTGATCATACGATATCTTCACTCGCCAGCGGGTGGAACAACGAGGGGACCGCTTGACGTTGCACCTGGGTCCTGAGCATTCCAAGACAGATACTAGCGGTGTGTAATCCATGGGAAGCGCGTTGCTCTGGAGCCGGCTTATAGAAAGCTTCTATAAGAGATGCGGTGTGCCTAATCGGAGCAAGTCGTAAGTCTTCGAACTCGGCTGTAGTTTCCGGACCTAGACAGTTCGTTGCATGACGTTGAGAGACTGATAGTAATGAAGAAGCGTGTTGATGTGGTGGATTAGCACCTGAGGCGGAAATATAGGTTGGTATTTACTAAGTCTGAGTGGGATATGACCTGAGCAAGCTGAAATGAGCAAGGATAACAGCGCCATAATTGTTGACATAAAGCATGGAATGACTCTCGTAAGTCCATGATGACCTAAGATGCCCTAAGATGACAAAGTGCCCACCGTTAACTAGTGTTATTAGTACTGTGACGATAACTGTCTGATATCATTGTGGCCGGTAACGCCCGGAGCTCTGGCCAGGCCTTTGGAGAGCCGACGGGATCAGCCACTCGCCGCCTGTGCAAGACCGCGATCGCGACTTTGTGCCCTTTACACATAGGAGTCGAGTCTTGACGTGTTTGGAATTTTGTACAAGGTGATGCAAACTCGTTTAACATCAACTACGCTGATTTATATCGATTTCCTTTGAATAACCGTCAAACCACCTCAAAAATGCCCAGTGGGCGCCACTAAGGGACCTCATGTACCTACTTAAGCACTTTTAGCTTGGCACTCTATCTATGCTAGGTAGGCAGGTAGGTACCTGCTAAAGCTGCATGCTGCCGGCTCGGTATTTAAGTCATTTAGCTGGGGCCGGCCGGGCACATGGGGATCAAGTGCCTAAGTATTGCGCTTATTGCCCAACTATCACCATAAGGTAACCATCAACAACAACACCCTACCTAGCGTGCCAACAAGACGTAATGATTGAAATTGAATGATGCACCATCGGGTCGAGTCGTATCGACAATAAGGAAATAAAGGAAGAAGAAAAAGAAAAGAAAAATTTGGTCGTCCTCGCTTCCGGCAGGACCCGTACCAAGAGCGAAGCGCGAGATAGCGTGATGTCGAAGTCACAGCCTTAGAGACCTCACACCACATTTCATCCAGCGCCTCAACCATCGGATCCAATCGGGTCGACTGACGCGACGCGACGCCACCGTTGACGGGCATACACGGATGTCTCCCATCATATATAAAGTATTGGGACACCGGGCCAGACGACGTAGTTTATGATAGATCATCAACGCACCTTGTCCTCATCCGTTAAACCTTATCACCTCGGTTATCAAACCCATGTCTTGCGTCATGGATCGAACTACAATAAGCACCTTCGACTCGCTCCCAAACGAGGTATGTCAACGCACCAGGTCGACTCTCGCGCCAACCTACTGATCGCCCCTGTTCAGCTCATTCTCAACGCCCTGGATTCCCTCCCCACTCGCTCACTCTTACCTCTTGCTGCTGTCTCCCGTCGGTTTCGTGGACTCGTTGGCCGTCTCTACTACTACAGACTTGTTGAGGCCACCGCATTGCAAGGCCGTGAACTGATTCTAGAGTGCTACCATCCCAGTGACAGAGTGTCTGCTCCGTCACTGTTTTGCAAGTACTTATCAACCGACCGGCTCTCGGAGGCTGGTGAAGATGCCAACTTGGAAGACTTGAACCAGCTTTACACGCGGTTCAAGCTCTACCTCGGCGACGAAAACCAGCGCCCTCGCGCTCGATGGCCAACCACCCGTGTCATAGCTGGAACAGAGAACCCGTTGCCTGCGAAGGTCCCATCGTATGATGTGAATCTAGAGGCAGACGAAGTCTTCACCCAGCTTTGCGCGGTGACCAATCTTGTCAAGGTAGGACCAAAGAGAGGCTTGTTTCTCAGCATAGACAACATCGCCGACGGCGTCATTAGGGTCTGGCGTGATTGGCTTCGAGAACAAGCGAAACGATCGGCAACGGAACAGCAGCAAGAGGGACAGACACGTCTTGATGATTCTTCCATCTTGTGGATAGACACATCCAAGAACGTCGGAGTGCGATTCCGCGTTTTGCTCAAAGAAGAGGGCCAGGCACCCCTTTTACTAAGCCGGTACGAAGATCCGCCTGTTTCGTACACTCTTGAATACCAAGGTTAGTCTCACAAACCCAAGCTTGCCCTCAAATACAAAGGACAAAGACTGACGCAAGTTTAGAGTTGATCGTGCGGACCAACAAACTCCAGCTTACCCTTGAGACCTCTGAAGCTCAGCAGGTCGCTCACGCAGGTAAAGCTATCATCATTGCCTCCTATATTTGAAGGATCCTCTGTTCGGTTTTAGCTCGTTTGACTTGCTACAATGACTGGCGACCCCGCTTCGCGGCACCTGGAGGGCCACGTTATTGGGAACACAGAAACGCTTCTTGTCAGTGACTATAAGCGCGGATCCAAGGCGTGTTCGACCACCGACTCTTTACGAGCGGCACCAAGCCAAGCAAGCCAATCGATGTACCGGAGTAGTCACCTCCTGGTTGACACAAGAGGCGGTAGATCCCTGATTATGCGAGTTGCATAAGCTCGACTTCCACCGGATACCCCTTCGTGATCGCCGAGGATCATCCATGACGAACTTCGCCATGTACTACTGAGGACCGGATACAGATACATATATTTTGTGAAACAGTGTTTATCTGACTGATCTGTGATATATATAGGTGCATTTCGTTTTGCTGGCTGTGATCGTTACCTGCCCTGTAACGACATCATCCAACTGCCAGGCGCACCAGCTCATATGATGATGATGCCCAAAGTCATGCCAGTGCAATAACCGGCATCGACACACTTTTCCCACAATCAATCAGCGCGCCATTTCGAAACCTACATATTCATCAACTGGGCTATAGACTACTTGCTTATTTTCCGAGGAGTGCATTCTCCGGCTTGGGCGTCGGGTCGGGTTTGGGTATAAAGAGAGCTCACGAAGCCTAACGATAGATTAAAAAAGACTGTATAGTGTATACCTACTGTTAGAGGGTTCGGGGGAGCATTCCCGGCGTCACGGTCACGCTTAGAAAAAATGCTTGGCTTTGCACCGCATTAGCAAGTCGAGGGAGTAATCATACACAAGTCTATAGACTAGATCATTATATACGACTTAATCGAGTATTAATTGTACTTTTGCATCGAAAATAGAAGCAAAGCGAAGCAAAACATATCATATCACACATCACGGCAATCAGTGAGCCGTCTCTTCAGATTCATGCGATGGGGACGGGGATCGAACGTCTGTGCTATTGCATACCTACACTACACTACACTACACTACCTACCTACCCCCTCCCCTCATGCTATCGATAGTTCATGCATGTTGTTTGTTGAGTAGGCAGTGTACTACTGTTGGTAGGTATGCCGAGAGGATGCCCAAGCCACACACGGCCTGGACCGTACAGATAGGTAGATCACGAGGATCTTACCTGTATCACACTCTCCCAGACACGAGAATACCACCACATCATCGATGGACAACATCTGCCAACACCGAGGCACAAGCGGCCGAGTGAGTGATCTCGCGGTCGAAACGAAAGCGCTTGATAAACCGCCAATCTTGTTTTGAAGAATTATGCCCACTCGCTCGTCGTTATTGAACAAGTGTTAAGGTTCTATTACGAGCTTGCGGCACCTGTTGTTGGTAAGATGTGCAGCTCAAGCTAGGGAGGGAGATCATCGCATATCAGTCAGGAATGAATTAAAGATAGTTTCTTTCTTTCTTTCTTTCTTGGTGAGCCTGCATATGTGTGTGTATGAATCTGGAAGTACTATACTTACTTTATAGGTAGTGTAGCGAAACGGAATTGGCCTTGGTCTTGGTCTTGGTCTTTCGACGGGAATCGCGCCATCTGTCATGGGCGCCTTGTACATACACTAGGACGTCAGGGATCAATCAGACTGACTGGCATATGTCAGTAGTACATACCGGTACCTCTCGCCCTTCACCGCAACGGCATGTAAGCAGCATGCGACACCTATTGTTCCTGCATTAGCCCAGCTGGTATATGTAGTATATGTGTATGTGTATGTATGTATGTCTGTATGTATGTATGCATGTCTCTGCGCACAGCACCCTGATGCAGTATATTCCGGGAGCGGTCTGGCGGCGCGGCCCCTTTTATCTACCTAGGTATCTACCAGACGGTAGGGTAGTAGTATGAGTATAGGTATATATGCGTAGGTAGGTATCTTTCTCCGGCACTCCCCAGTTTTCCATGATGATGCTTCAATTGCGTTGCATACTCTTTGAGTGTTGATTAGTCACTCCTTATGAGTAGGTAAGTAAAACAATTTCTGCGAAAAACCCGGGAACTTCCAGAGAACTAATATCATCCTTCTGTTAAGGACGGGGTTTCTGTGTCCAGTGTGATTCACACTGCTTGGCTGGGTCAAGAGACACGTTGAGTATAGTATTGCGTAGTATACTGCGTATACTCGATGGCCCTACCTAGTATTGTACGCAGTACTCATTGCGGATACTGCCTCAGGCGAGTTTCAACCCCCCAATTGGGGCCATAGCTGACCGCTGTCGCAACCCGGTCACTGCGGTGCCAAGCGTCTCATTGGGGTATTGTAGCTTACCAACAAGTGAGGGGGGTTACGGTAGGTAAGTAAGTAGGTAGGTATTCCACACGGCCTATTCTTGACTATGGCCTTTGCGAACCTCTTTCTTCAGGAGTGATTCTGGACCGATGGGTTCCAGGTTCACCATTGTAGATACACCCCCAAGTCTGGTTCGTCGGGCCGCGGGTTGGCCTCGAACAAACTTCCTACATAATAAGTACACTGCTTTCGAACACGGGACTCGTGGGTTCCCTCTGGAGCTGCTGGCGAACAGACTCGTGTGAATTCTTGGCCGTCATTTGCTGCATCTCAAACGAGTCTTTTTCCTTTTCCTTTTTCTTTTTCCGCTCTTGTCATAAAGCAGCAAATACTATATACTATTTCACTCATGAGAGACTGGCCAAATAGGCAGCACGTGAGATGGGGGCGATGAGACGTAGAAAGCGGCCTATTTAGTTCACGTTGACGGGGTCTCCTCTCTATAACCGAGTATTATTCACGTCGTATCCAGATCTGCGCAAGGGTTGGGAGGTCATCTGCTTCCCGCAACCGAAGGGCTAAGTGAAACAAGTGAGCTACCTATGTGGCTGCGATGATACCAACATGTTGGACCCCACACCAGCAGAAAGAACTCTCTCTGTATCCTATCCTGTGCTCCGATGATCTATCTCAATGTACCACCCGTCGGTCGTCGGCCAGTTGTGGGGTGCTGTGTGTATGTGCTATGTAGGCACCCGTCCCAGCTCTGATCTCGAGAGAGTCCGAGCTCTTTTCTATTTCTCGTTCTGTGTATCATCGCCGAGTCTGTCCTTACCTTACCTTACCTTACCTTACCCTCCATGCACACACATTTCTCTTCTTTGAAGTTGACCTTCGCGGCCTGGTTGCCTTTTATTCCACGATTTGATTAAGCTTTTATCGACCGTATTATTTTTGCACGAGTGATTTCGACCTGTTTATCGTATTCCTTTCGTTACCAACTGTATTCTAACTGGAATTTTTTTTTAACTGTTTTGGTTACTGTTTTGGGTATTTTGATTTGGAAGTTAAGGGATATCCGAGGAAATTTGGCCCAAGTCATGAGCAGACCGGAATCGGATCAGTCGACAATCGACATAGCGCAGATTGAAAAGAGCTTCCCAAAACCTCCTAAGACAAACTATGCCTTTCGTAAAACCCTGCCGCCATTACCACCGATGGCGGAGATCGAGAGGGACGCGGCGGAGGCAGCCGTGCTAGAGGAGACCACGAGACCAGCGGAGGCCGAGTCTAAGACCCCGTCGCCGCCGCCTAGCAGGCTCGACAAAGAGCTCCCGCCACCGTTTGGGATCCCGAGGACGAAGACCGCGGGAACAGTATCGAGGGATGATCTAAGACCCGGGACAGCTTCGACGAAGAGGACGTCGTTCATAAGTATAGATCCGAAGCGCACTCTCAAATATGGCGCCGGTAAGCACATTATGGTGGAATTATCACCTCAGCCTAGCGAGGACCCCAACGATCCATTGGTAGGGACATAAGCTTCTTCAGACTGCTTTTAATCGAGTGTTGACCAGAAATCAGAATTGGCCGCTGTGGAAGAAAAACCTCAACTTCATGGCGCTATTGTCTATGGTGGCTGTTGTCGGTGCGATGAAGACTGCGTTCATCAGCGTCCACAGCGTCGTGGCGGCAGAAGAAGGCGTTAATTATACATCAGCAGCTGCCCTGACGGCCGTGCCACTGATGATTTCGGCCATCTCAGGCATGGCGAGCACGATACTAGCCAGAGTCTGGGGCAAGCGGCCGGTGTATCTAGGTTCGATGGTGCTGGTATTCATTGGGTCTGCATGGAATATTAATACGAAGGGAGAATTTGCGCAGAACATGGCCGCGAGAATATTACAGGGGTTAGGCTGGGGCGCGTTCGACACCCTCGTATTGGGGTCGATCCTGGACACCTATTTTGTAGGTCCCTTTACCCGGGGCTTATTACCCGGAGCTCTCTGTTGTCGCGTATCTTAACTTACGCTCTTCTAGGAGCACGAACGGCAGTCCAAGATCTTACTATATAACGCCATATCGCTTGCGACGACATGGGGCGCGCCACTGATCGGCAGCTCTGCCTCAATGCGGGCTCGAGGATTTCAAACGCAATTCGAGATATTCACCCCTATTTTAGTCGTGCTCATGCCCTTAGTCATCTTGGGCGCCCCTGAGACGACCTACATGCGGTTGAGCTTTGATCAGAACGACGTGGACGGCTTACCAACGCTGAATCGGTCCCAATCGAGGCTGCCGACGATCACATTGTCAAAAGACGCAGTCTTGAAGTATCTCCGAGATGTTAAATTGCAGTCTTACAAGGCTATTATTGTAGACCGGACACTCCTCATGCAGGCGCCTAGGGCGGCAGTCGCACCGACGACGATATTACTTTTCATTGTAACAATACTCCCTTATGTTTCCCTCTGGGGTTTAACTAGTTCTCTTTCGCTACTCTTTGCTCCGTCGCCCTTCAGCCTCGTAGCATCATCTATCGGCCTGATCTTTTTCACGCCATTCCTGCTTGGAACCGCCGCCGTGGTAGGGTTGTTTTGGGTATTACGTAAAAAACGCTTTTCCGGCATAATCCATCTGGTCCTGCTCGCCGTGGGCGCCACCTTCGCCTCGATCGGCATCCTCGCCTTCGGGCTGTACATCGTGGGTTCGGCGCAGCGGCCAGGGCAGAGCGACGGCGTCATGATCTGGGACCTCGCGTTCACGCGCAACAGCATCAGCTTCCCCGTCATCTCGTTTCTCCTCGGGCTCCTTGCCCTCGGCTCCGCCACACTCGACGGCACGATCCAGCCCGTTGTGCAGCAGTCGACAGCGTTCACGTCAGCGAACATGAATGTAGCGCTGCGGAACATTGCCGATATGCAGGCCGGGCTCACGGCTCTTCGGAACTTCGTCGCGGGGGCCTTCGTTCTCGGTTTGCCGACTGTGGTAATGACGGGGGATGGTCTCAGGGGCTCTGCTATAGGCATGGGAGTTGTACAGATTTTCGTCACAGCAGCTGCGGCTGCCGTGTACATCGATCTCGGCGAATATGTGAGACGAGCAGATGGCATGGTCATGGGGCTTGTGGATCTGTCAGGTTTGAAGAATCGCGGGAGCTTCTTTGATTCGGATTAATAAGACGGTTTATCTAGCTGCACCACCTTGATAGCACACTTGTCACTCGCTTGCTATAAGATTATATTTCTTATCTAATTGGCAATGTGACAACCTATTTCAGGCATGGCCCTTTCAGAGTCACAACTTCTACTGACTCTCTATGACAATCTCCATGATTGCATCTGATCTCGCTATGTGTTGTAAACACGTGGGGTCATTTATTGCGCTTTACTAGCAAAACACTTGCCTCCCAGGACATCGTCGCGTACCTATTTAAGCAGAGAATATCTTAATACAGTAGATAAAGAGGTGAATACATGTAGCGATGTACCATCAATCCTTTGCCAGGGTGCTGTACATTATTAGAACACCGAGCGCGTTTGAACGTGGCGTAGCACTCCATCGGTACTTTCTCGTTATAGCCTACATGCGAGCCACTCGCTCCTCTCTCTTCTCGCAACCTGCCTGATCCAAGACTCCCTATCTAACTAGGCAGGTAATCCCCCGTTCCGTCAATAACTCGCTTGACGTGCCCAAGAAGACGTTCACAAGTCTCTATCATATACGTATGCACTATTCTTCATCCCCTTTGACTGAAGACTCAAGCCCGGCTTCGTCTTGTCCTATTACAGCAAGTGTCTCGCAGGCAAGATGACTGACTGGAACGAAATCAATGTAAAAGGCACCAACATTTTCTTCTGTCTGTTTCCTCGGGAAATTCGGGACCCTAAGTATCGCCTTGTCTTTTCTAGAACAAGACTTTTCCACGCAAAAGAAATTCAACCTAGCCAAAACGCTCTTGCTTTGCTAAGAACTTGCCAACGGGTGAAATTAGAGATCGGCAACACATGGTTGCGCTATGTTCTCTTCGAGTTTGGCAATTCCGTGATTCCGGCCCGGGCTAGATAGGACAGAGGTGGCACTGACACCGACGCTAACGCTTACACTACTCCCATGTCTTCAGTTAGATCGACTAATCGTCTTAGCAGATGGTGATTATCCTTAGATTTATGTATTGGTTGATTGCATGATATAACAAGGGCTGGTGTCAGGGCTTGGAACTGAGTTATCGACTCTCTATTCTGAATACAATAATCTGTTATGGCTGCAAAAGCCCATGCCTCGCATGGTGGCTGTCCTTGAGTCTATATACAATTGGTTCGGGGCTTCCTAACCTCCGGGGTCCGCCAATATGTCTCAGATTAGCGAGGGCTGAATAGCTTCACTTCTGGATACGCGAGACAGTCTCAATAGGTCTCAATTCAGCGTAGTACGGTCCCGGTGTCTCACCGTTTCAGCACGTTCCGCGCGTGTGACATATACCAAGCCTTACTTAGACAGATTAGTTATAGATCCCGAGACACCAGAGAATTATGGCCTTGGTTTGTAAGTAGTATACATTTTAATATCATCTCATGCTGCAAATTCATCGCCCTCGTGTATCTCCTACAAAAAGGAGCATGGCTCCATCAATATTATACTCGCTTTCTCATTCATGTCACCCTAGTTAGTGTCTCGTGGTTAACAGTGACTATCATCTAGGGATGAAGCCATATACGAAGGTGTTATAGATACAGAGGTCCTATCATGGATAGCGAAAGCACTAACAAGAGGCGAAAAGCGTACTAGCATTAAATGAGGCTTAATATACTATATATTTTGTAATAGTTAAAACTTGAAAGTATAATAAAACTAGCTAAATAGCTAGCCGAAGGTCTGGCTTACGAAGTAGTAAGCTATAGTACACATATTATAGGGCTATAAGCTAAATACTAGGTTATATAACCTAACAACCTTTTTTCTAAAAAAAGAAAATTGCGTTTTTGTAATGCTTTTATTATTATTATATTACTATTAGGACTTTTTAACTTTAACTTGCTTTATAATATTTTTATTATTTTTGTATTTAAGTTTTTTTTTTTTGTTAAACTTGTTATTTTTAGCAATTAGGATTTTAACTTTTTGAATTTTTTTAATAGCTTTTTTTTTAGTTAATTTGCTATTAAAAACTAGAATTTTTTTAGTTAAATTGTTAAGCTAAGCATAAATTTTTATATTAAGTTTTTTTAAGTTGTTTTAAATTAAAACGCTTTGCTTTAAGTGTTATAGCATAGTTCTTAGTATAGCTTTTATAATAAAGTTATAAAAGCTATAATTATTATATTTCTTTTTTTTAAGTATTAAATAGTAAACTAAAAAAAGTTTAACATTAAAAAAAACAACTAGCTAAAATTTAAAGTAAGCAATTATAATTTATTTATTAACTAATAAAATAATAAGCATGCATTATATATTATAAAAATAATAACAAGTATAAATAGCTATATTATTTATAATACAATTAAAACTGTTTTTTATTGTTAGGTTGCTTATAATATACTTTAGTAAAAAAGTTAAAGCTAATAGTTTAGCAAAAAAAAACTTAAAAGTTAGTAGCTTAATTAAATTAAAGTTAATTTTTGCTTTTTTAGCTTTAGTTTTATAGCGCTTAAAGTTTTTTTATTATTTATTTAAGTTTTGTTAAATATAATGCTAAATTTTATTAAGTTAATTAATATTTATAATAGTTTATTTATTGCTTGCTTTTTTAACTGTTAGTTTAATTTAACTTTTTATTTTTTAAATTATATAATAAGCTTTTAAAGTATAAGCAATAATAGCTTAGTTATTTTATATAAATTCTAAATATTATATAATAAAACTACATAGATTTTTTAGTATAACTTTAAATTTAAGCTTTTATAGCTTATTATTATAGTTATAAATATAATAATTATTATTATAAGTAAAACAGCGCAAAATATTATAGCAATATTAATTATGTTTATAATTTATATAATAAAATTTATATAGTTATTTTTAAAAGTTTTTTTTAAAAATAAATATAGCTTTTTTAGTAATATAATATTAATTAAAGTTTTTAAGCTAGCATAAAGTTTTTATGCTTAATTATGCTTTATTATTGCAAAAGTAAATAGTAATATATTTAGCATAAATAGAAATAACTGTGCTAAAATTGCTATTTTTAGTAAAGCTAAAGCTATAAATATAAATAAAATTAGCAATAATAAAATTATATTTATAGCTTTATGTTATAATAATAGTTTAAATGTTAATTTTCTTAAAGCAAATTTTAGTAAAACTATATTTATTATAGTAAAGTTTTAATAAATTTGCTTAAGCGTTATATAAAATAATAATATTTATAAAAAAACGTTTGTTATTTATATAACATAAGTTAAATTATTAAATTATAAAAACTAAATATATAATATAATTAGTATTAATATAATTAATTATGCTATTTTTAAATATACTTTTATTATTGCTTTTAATAATAATTATTAGCAAAAAACTAAAGTAGCTATTATAAAAAATAAACTTAAGAAATTTTTTATTAATGCATAAAGCTTTGCAGATTTAAAGTTATTTAAGTTTTACTATTTTATTATTATAAAAAGTTTTAAATATAAAGTTAAATATGCTACTTTTATTGCAATAATTAATATATAAATAATATATAAGTGCAGTTTAAGTATATTTAATATGTATACTTAATAATAATATTTGTATTTGCAACACAAAAAGATTAAGAAATAATAAAGCATTATTTTTAGTTTTATAAATATTTTTTAAAAAAAAAAAAAGCTATATTTGTTTATTATTACTTAAAAATAGTTTAATTATAATAAACAAATATTTAATTAAAGAAATAAAAGCGCTTAGCTTAGTTATATAGCAATTTTTGTTAATTTAAAAAATTATAACGTTAAAAATGTTAATAAAGCTTTTTGTAATATAAAATATACATATAATAAAGTTAGCTAATTAATAAACTATTTTAATTATTTTTTTAAAAAGTTTACGTTAAACTTTAGCATTTTTTTTGCGCTAATGCTTTAAGTTTAATTTTTAAAAGCAAAAATTAAATATAATGCAAAAAGTAAGTTTAAAGCTTATATTTTAACTTAAATACTTTTATATAGCTAACTTAATTAATTTTAATAACTTTTAAATTATAGCGTTATTATTAAGCAAAATATATGCTTAATTTAAAAAAGAAATTATAAATAATTTAGTAAGTAATAAATTAGTAAAATTTTTAATAATTATTAGTTTTTTGTTATTTGTAATAATACGCTTAGTAGCTATAATAATTATAAATGCACAAATAATGCAAGTTTTACAAAAGCTAATATATTAAAAAAGCTTTTTAGCGAAATTATTAAGCTATATATTTTATTAACTAATAATAAGCATTTAAAGTTAAATATAAGCTTTATTTTTTTAAAACTTTAGAAAAAAGTTAAAATTAAGTTATAATTTAAATAGTTTGTTATTTTAGTTTATTGCTAGCTATTAAATATTTAAGGTTTTTTAATTCAAATTATTTAATTTTTTTTAATTATTTTTTTTTGTTTGATTTAATTTTGTTTAATTGCTATTTATTTAATTTAAGTTTTCTTAATTATTTTTTTTTTGCTTATTACTTATAGTTTTTTATTTATTATTTTTTAACTGTTTTTTTTTAGGAAATTTCTTTTATTTTTTATTATTTTTTTTAAAAACAACGTTTTTTAATATAGTTTTATATTTTTTGTTAACTTAAAGTAAAATATTATTAAAGCAAACTTTAGTAAAAAAATTCTATTTTTGCTTTTTTTTGCTTTTTTTTAGCTTTTTATTAGCAGTAAGCTTAATAAAGTTATTAAAAATAAGCTTAAGCATATTTAGCTTTACTATAGTTAGTTTAAAAGTAAGTTTAGTAGTATAAAAGTTGCTTAAGTTAATTAAACTTTATATAAAAAGTTTAGCAAAAAATATTATAACTATAGTTTTACTTGCATTAAAGCAGCTAATAAAAAACTTTATGCTATAAAAAACTTTAAGCAAATTAAAGTTAATAAAGTTATGTTATTTTTTATTTAAGCTAAAATATTTATTATATAGCTTAATAGATTTTTGTTTTATAATGCTTATTAATAAAATCTTTTTTGTTTTTAGTTTATTAGTTAAAAATAATACAAAATTATAAAAATTGATTTGTTTTGCTTTATTTATAGTTAAATTAATTATTAAAGCTATTATAATAAAAGTTTTGTTAAGTTTAAACTTTTTAAACTTAATTTTAGCTTTAAGTGCTATAAAGTTTGCTAATTGCTAAGGTATTTTATTAATAATTTAGTTAAAAAAATAGCAAATAGCAGAAAAAACTATAAAATTTATATATTTATGTAATAAACCTATTATATACTAATATAACAGGTTTGCTCTTAAGGTTTTAATTTATAGGTAATAATAGAATCCTTAATAGTGGTTTGTTAAGGAGGTTTTTAAAGTACTTTTACTACTATGCATTAATAAAGGTTTTAAAAAATTAAAAGTAATAAATATATTAGTGCTTAGCAGTTATAAGAAATTAATAGCTAAAAAGCTAAAAACTAAATAAATAACTAAATATAAGAAATATATAATTATATAAATAAAGGAAATAATAGTAATAATTTATAAACGTTGCTTTTTTTAATAGATTTAACGCTATATTGTTTTAAGTTTAAAGCTTAATAAACTTAACGCTTAAGTTTGTTAAGTTTAAGGCTTAATAAACTTAACGCTTAAGTTTGTTAAGTTTATGCATTAAACCTTTATAGTAGTTTAAATATATATTTTTTTAACGAATAAAACTCTTTTTGCGCATGTTTTTTTTATACTTGGCCTTTTAATTAACTTAGTTAGCCTATTTTGTAATATTATTTTTTTTTTTTTATAATTGTTGTTTTAACAATTTTATATTTTTTTTTTTATAAGTTTTTTTTTTTTATTTTTGTTTTTTGTTTTTTATGCTTATTATATTTAGTAAAGTTTTTAAGAAACTTTGCTTATTACGTTTTAAACAAAAAGCTTAATAAAACTTTGCTTTGCTTTTTTTTATTAAACTAAAATTAATTAAAATAGCTTTATATTTTTGCTGCAATTGTTGTAGCATAAAATGTTTAATGTTAAAATTTGATTTTAATTAATGTATTAAATGTATTATAGCTAAATAAGCAAATTATAATGCTAAAGGTTTGTTTTTAAAACAAATATAGTAGTTTACTTTTTAGCACAAAAAACTAAAAAATAAATTAAACTTGCTAATAAAAAAGCATAAAAAAATAAATGCAAAAATTTGTTATTTTAAGCAACAAAAAAAACTATAGCAAAAAAAAATAGCTACTGCTATAGCTTATAATTTAAGTAGTTTAAAAAAGCTTAAATAAATTAAAGCAAAAAAGTGCTATATAGCTAAAAAACAAAAACAGCATATTAAAGTAGTATAACTATTGCTAGTTGTTTTTTTAAAGTTTAATTAAAACGTGCTAAACGTTTTATTTAAAGTTAATTTCTTTTTTTTAGCTTTAGCTAGTTAAAGTATTAATAATAAAACTAGTTTATAACTATTTTAGCAGTTTTTAAATATTTTTTAAGTTTTTAAATATTATTAGCATATAAGTATTTTTTTTATTTAATAAAATACTTAACATTATTATTGTTTTAATAAAAATTTAATATATTTTTAACTTTATAAATGTTTTAATTTGTTTTTATTTTTAGTTATGTTTTAATAAATGTTTTAATAAGTGCTAATTTTAGTAAAAAAATGTAAAAAACAAAGTAAATTTGCATGTTTTTTAGTAATAATAGTTTATAGTTAATAAGTAAAATAACTTCTTTAATTTTAAAAAAGCTAAGTTTTTTAAATTTTAATTTATTGCTTAGTTATTTTGTTTTAATTTAAGAAATATTAATATTTATGTTTTGTTTTTGTTATAGTACATAAACTTTGTTTTTTTTTTTAAAGGTTGGTTTTTTAGTTTGTTTTTTGTTATAATATATTAATATCTATTGTTATAAAAATTAAAAGCATAGTTGTAGTTTAACTTATAACGTTTTAATTTTTGTTGCAATAGTTTTTGCTTAAGGTGCTATAGTTAAAATAGCAAGTGTTTTTATTAATGTTTTTTTTTGTTTTTTAATAATTATTTGCTATTTATAAACAGCTTTATGCAAAAATATATTTATATTTTTGTTTGTTAATATATTATATAAAATTTATACTATTAATAATAGTTTTACTTAATTGTTTTATTAATAATTAATATAACTTTATAAATATTGTTTTAGTATTTAATTTAGTTTTTTTGTTTGTTTATTTGTTTATAAGTAGTAAGCAGTTAAAAACTTTAGTTTAATATTAATAAGTTTAAAAAAGCTAGTTTTAAACTTAAAAATAAATAACTTATTTTAGTTTAAAACAATTTTTTTTAGTAGTTTATGCTTATTTAAATATTAGCGTATAAAAGTATATATAAGTTATTTAGCTATTATATTTTCTTTAAACAGTAAAAAGTAAACATACTTAGTAAATTTATTAATAATAACTTATATTTTATTATATTATACTTTTATAACTAAATTAATTAATAAAAATAATGCTATAATAAAATTTTAAGTAATAGTATGCTATGCTTGTTTAAATATTTATATAAGTTATAATAATTTATAAAGCTTATGTTAAACTGCTTTAGCTTTGTTATAAATATTGTACTTTTTTATAATAGATTTAATTATGTTTTATAGTTCTAGAAAATTGTATTTTTTTTATAATTGTTTAATTGTTTTTGTTGCTTTTTAGTGTTTATATAATAAATATTTATAAAATTTTTTAATAAATTTGTTTTATAAAGATTTTAGTAAATAAACTTTATGTTTATATATTAGCTTGTTATTTTTTAATTTTTTGTGTTTTTATAATTATGTTAACTTTTTTAAGTTATAAGCTTGTTATAATTGTATATTTATAAAGTTTTTAAGTATAATTTTAATTTTTAAGCTTTTATTTTTTTAAGGATATAATATTTGAATATTTCTTTTTAAAACTTTAAATCTTTTTTAACCTTATTAACTAAGTATATTTGCTTAAATGTTTTTTTTTTTTTTAATGTAACATATTTTAAAGTTAAACTTAGAAAAAAAAACCATTTAATTTTTATGTTGTTTAGTAATTTTTTGTATAGTTATAAATTTCGTTAAGTTTTAATAATTTAAATAAATCTTAATTAGCTTTATAGTTTTTATAAAAAACAATTTTTACTTTTTAAGTGCTGTAATAATTACAAGTAATTTTTTATTATATATAAAGTATTATAATGCTATATTTTATAATGCTTTAAAGTAATAAGCTACTAAGTGTTATTTTTTGTTATTTTTTAGTTGTTTTAAAACTTTTGTAATTATACTATTTAAAGCATTTATTTTTAGCTTTTTTTTTTTTTGTGGATTAAGTAATTTAACTATAAGGTTAAAAATAACTTTTAGTTTTAGTTTTTTAAAAGCTTTTTAAGCTTTCTTTAAAATTAAAAAGGATTTTTTTTTATATTTTTTTTTTGTATATTTTATAAAATAAAATGCTATTTTTTCAAAGTTTTAAATTAACATTTAAACATAATTTAAAAATTTTAATGCTTGTTATATATTTATAATAATAGCTAAGTTAAATATTTTCTAGTTTTATATTGTATTAATTTTTAACTATTAAATCTATATTTGTTTTAAAGTAATTATAAATTTTAAAAAGTTAATTTTTTATATATGCTATATATACTTTTTTATGTTAAGTTATAATTTTGCTTGTTTAAGTGTTTTTAATACTTAAGTTATATATTTTTTGTGTTTTTTTAGTGTTTTAAAGTAAATTAAGATATTATTTAAGTAAATAAACATAAACTTATTTAAAAACTTTTATAGAATTATTATTATTATATATTAAAAGCTAGCTAGTACGTTTTATAGTTTTTGTAATATAATTATGTATTTATATAATTTATATACTATTTATATAGCAGTTTTTTATTTTTTTTCTTTAGTTATTTTAATAGCATAATATTTATTTAAAATATTAATTGCTATAAACTATTTTGCTTAGCTAATATTTTTTTTTATAGTTACTAATAAAGTAAAAAGGTATTTATTTATAATAATAATTGCGTTTAATAGTTAGTAATTAATTATTATTTGTTATATTGGTTTTTTTTTTTTATTAATTAGTTGTTTTTTATTTTTTATTTTAAGTACTAGTATTATAAAGTATTTAGCAAATAACTAAGATTTTTTTAGGAATTTTTTTGCTAGATTTTTTTAAATGTATTTTTATAAAGCGTTTGTTTTGTTTAAGCTTATATAATATACTTAATAAAGCTTTAGTTAATATTTTTTCTTAATAAAAATATAGTAATTTTATAAGCTATGTTTAAAAAGTTCTTTTTTTTTTTTTTTTTTAAATAGTTTGTAAAATCTATAATATACTTTTAGTATTTTGTTTAAAATTTTTTTTGCGATTTTTCTAATTTTTTTGCTTTATTTTTTATTTTTTTAATTAATAGTTTTTGCTTTTTATTAAATCAAAAGGTTGCTAGTTTTTAGCTATAGTATTTCTAAAATAATATTATAATTAAATATATTAGCAATATTTAATATAATTTATTTTTTGTATTTTTATATAAATATATTAAAAGGTTTAGTTTTTTTAAGTATATAACTATTATTATAGCTAAAAATGCTTTTATTAAATCTTTTAATTTTTTAAGATTTTTGTTTATATTTCTAAAGAATTTTATTTTGTTTTATTACTTTAAGTAAAATTATATTAGCTTATGTTTTTAAATTAATTAAAATGTTATACTTTTTTTTTTAATATATAAGTTTAACTTTAAATTAATTTTGTTAGTTATTATATTAAACTTTATATAAAGCCTTAGTTTTTTTAGCTATTTATTGCTTTTTTAATAAGTACTTATTTTGTTTTTTGATTTTTTTTTGTAAAATGTTTAAATGCTTATTTTATTTTGCACTTTAGATATTATTACGCTTTGTTTTATTTTTGCTTTTAATTAAGCTTTAAATTATAATTTTTAAGCTTTTTTACTTTTAGTAACTATTTTTTAATATAATTATATTTTAATTAGCTAATAATATTTATAGTAGTTATTTTTATATTTTTTTAAAATAGTATTATAAATGCAGTTAAAATTTTTTTTAAATGTTATAAATCTTTATAAATCTTTATAGTAAACTATAATTATAACTAACTACTTTAATTTATAAAAGTTTTATATTTTTGTTTTTGCAATTTGTTTAAAAAACTAATTATTTTTTAGTTTATTAAGTAAATATTAATAGTAATAATATATTATATAGCAATTTTATAGTACTTTATTATATTTTAGATTTTTTAAGCATAAAATATTATTATTATTTTTTATTATAGTTTTGTTATAATAATAACTTTTAGTAATTAGTTAAATTGCTAGCTTTAGTTTTTAAAACATATTAATTTTTGCATTAATTATTAGTGCTTTTTTGTTTTATTGCATTTAAAGTAGTTTAAGCTATAAAAATACTTCGTTTATTTTTATTAGTTTTTTTTTTATAGTATTTTTTATAGCTTTTAATTTTATTTGTTTTTGCTTTAAAGTTTTATAAGTTTTGTTTTTTTAAGTTTATTTAGCAACTAAGTGTTTTAATAATTTATAATTAGTTTAATAACTATACTATTTATAGTTATAGTTTTGTTTTTTTAAATATAACTTTTTTTTAAGCTATATTTTAAGCTTTAATAGTTTAAAGTTTTTATAGTTTTATAAGTTTGCTAATTATATTAACTTATTATTTTTTATTATTTGCTACTTTTAGTTAAACTATTTTTTTAAGTTATATATTAAATAATTTTAATTGTTTATATAGCAAATATATTTTTTTATAATTTGTTTTAATAACTATAAAGCTTTTAAATAATATTTATATGTTTGTTTATTTTAATTTATATAAATAAAGCATTTAGTTTTGTTTAATGTAGCACTTTTGTTTTAACTTAAAATAATAATTTTATATTTTTGCTTTAAAAACATATTTTTTAAATTGCTTTGTTATTTTTTGTTGTTTTAAATTTTTATAACTTATATTTTTTTTTTAAGTTAAAAAATCTTTCTTTTTTTATAGCTTTTTTTTCTGTTTTTTTTTTTAGATTAGTATTATTTTTAAAAGTGTTTTTTTTTTTTATAATTATAACATTTAACTTTAAATATATCTTAAAATTATTATTTTTAAACTTTATTAATTTGCTTAAATTTCTGTTTAATATTTTTTTAAATATTCTTTTTTTTGTTTTTTCTAGTTTTTTTAGTTTTAAAATACTAGTTAAATAATTATTAATTAATTATAATAGCTATATTAATATATATATTAATTTTTGCTAGTTTATTTATTTTATATAGTTTGTTTTAAACTTAAGTTTTAAATTTATTATAAAATAAGTAAAATAATACAAGCTTAAGCAATTTTAAGATTACTGCTAATTATTTAAATTTTATAGCATAATTTGCTGTTACTTTTGTTTGTTTTAAGCAATAAAGTGCTTTTTTTATATGTTTTGCTTTTTAAGTGTTTTTAAATAGTACTTTTATTTAATCTTTAAACTTAACATAATTTTCGAAAATTTTTTTTGTTTTTAGCTTAAAGTTAGTTAACTTGTTAGCTTTTAAAAAATCCTTTAAAATAAATTAAAACTATTTTAATACTTTTTTTAATAAAAATTATAAAGTAATTATTACTTTTTGGTTTTTTTTTATAATAGTAGTAAAATGCTATTTTAAATAAAGTTTAGCATAAATTAAAAAAGCTTTTATATTTATAAATTTATTATAAAGCTTTAAAGCAATAAATTTAAAACTTTTAATGTTTAGCATTTTTAACATTATAAATAATTTTAATAATAAAAGCAGTAATAATAATAAAAAGTTAAGTTTTTTATTTTAAGTTATTATTTTAAGTATAATAGTAATAAAAATAAGCATTAAGTTTATTAATAGTAATATTAATATTAATTATAGCATAATTATTTATTTAAAACTTTAATTTATTATTATAATAGCAGTTATTATTACTGCTTTAATTACTATAGCTAATATTTATGCTAGTTTAAAAGTTATAACGTTTAATATTTAAGCTATTTTTTAAGTTAAAGCAACTAGTTTGCTTTATAGTATTAATATTAACATTAGTTTTTTTTTATTACTACTGCTTGATTTTTTTTTTTTTGCTACTGCTTTTTTTTTAATAAAAATAGCTAGTAAAAGTACTAAAGTTTATTGTTTTAATACGTTGCTAATTCTAAAAATCTTTAAGATTTTTAAACTTAATTTTTAACTTTTTGTTTTTAATAATATAACTTAGATTTAGTTTATTAATTATTAAGTAAGGTTTACTTATATAATACTATTTAATATTTTTATCTTTTAAATATTTTTTTAATATATTTTTAAAAGTTTATTTTATAAATTGTTTATTATTTAACTTTTTATACTAATATTTGTTTTTATATGTTAAGTTTTATTAATTAAAAAGCTATTAAAATATAACAGACTTATTATATACTAATATAATAGGTTTATTTTTAGAGTTTTAATTTGCAAGTAATAATAAAATTCTTAATAATAGTTTGTTAAAAAGGTTTTTAAAGTACTTTTATTATTATGCATTAATAAAGGTCTTAAAGAATTAAAAGTAATAAATATATTAGTGCTTAGCAATTATAAAAAATTAATAGCTAAAGAACTAAAACTAAATAAATAACTAAATATAAAAAATGCATAATTATATAAACAAAAAAAAGGTAAAAAAAGTAGTAATTTTTCTTGGATTACTGCAGGTTTAATAAGCATTAAATTACTGTAAGCTTAGTAAGCTTTAAATTACTATAAGCTTAATAAGCTTTAAATTACTATAAGCCTAGTAAGCTAAATAAATCATTACGTAATTTTAGCTCTAGCTAGCAAAAAAAAAAGTGCACAGTATATATAAAGGCATTAAGCCGCTTTAAAGGCCACTCCTGTGCTAATTTCGTAACAATTTTATATTATTTTTAAAAACGTTTGTATACTATATAAAAAGTTTAGTTTTTAAGCAAATTACTTGCAATTTTATTTTAAAATTTGTTTAAAATATAAATTATAGTTATAACAACGCTATTTATTTCTAAAATGCAAATTTGCGCCTTAAGTATGTTTAATAGTTCTTAAAATAATAAAAAAAACTTTTTAAATGCTAATATATAAAAAAGTAAGTTAATTGTGTTATTTGTTAAGTTAGTAAATAATATAGGCGTTTTTATTGCAATAGCTATAATTACTAAAGCTTTTAGTGTATTATTTGCAACTTTTAAAGCTTTTAAGTTAGCTTACGTAAATTAATTATTAGCTAAAGCTATAAAGTTAGCTTAAACTAGCATAGCTATAAGTTAATTTGCTTTTGCTTTAGCTTAAGTAATTATTAGCAAAATAATTACTAAAGAAAATACGGATTTTTTTTTTTTGTTATTTTTATAAAGTAACCAAAATAAGGCATTTATATTAATAAGTGCTTTTTTAAAAATATAATAAATAAGCAAATAGTTTGCATATTTTGCTAAAAACAGCTTTTATAATATAAATTAATTTAAACTTTTTAGCTTTTATAAAATTAAGCAAAAAGCTTATATAATAACATTATAATTTATATACATATAAATTTAATTATAGTTAAAATATTAAGTTAGTTTTTTAAAAGTTTAAATAAGCTTACATGTTTTAATTTTATAAATATTAAATTTTTGTTTTATAAAGCTAAATAATTAAAAAAAAAATAATACAGGTTTTAGTTTGCTATTATTGTTTTATATTTAATATAATGTTGCATTAATACTATATAGCTTATTTAAGTTTACTTAAAGTATAAATAGCTTATTATAGTTAGAAAATGCTAAATTAATAGCTTTATATATATGTTTTTTTAGCGTTTTTTAGGCTTTTTGTGCTTTAGCTTATATAAAATCCTAACATGTTTTTATACTATAAAATATAGCAAGTTTTTTAGTAAATACTTTACTAGTAATTTTATTAAGCTTTAAAAGTAAAATAAGTAAAAATAATATATAGCTTTAAGCTTATTTTGCTTTTTTTAGATTAGCTTTTTTTAAATAATTTTTAAAACTTATTGTTTTAAGTTTATTTAATAATTAAGCAATTTTAGCAAATTAATATATATAATAGCAAAAGAAACTTATAAAACTAAGTTCTTTTTTAAGGTTATTTAAAGTTTTAAGCATTTTAAGTTATTAAATTGCTTTGCATTTTTTTTTTATAGTAAATAGCTTAAGCTTAAAGATATGCTAGCTAAGTATATTAAGGCTATATTATATAAAGTAGCATTTTTCTAAAAATATAATATATTTAAAAGCAGTAAATATACTAAAAATAATATTAAAATAGCTAAAATAATTATTAATGTTGCAGAAATAAATAATAATATTATTAATATAAACTAGCATAAATTGCTAGAAATATTTGCAAAAAAGCTATTTTATTTAATGTTAAAAAAAACCTAAAAATGTTTTAAGTTTTATAATAGCTATAGTTAATTGTTTATGCTTTTAGTAATATATAATAAAAGCTATTTTATATTTATTTTTAGCAGAAATTTTTTGCTAAAAGTAGCTTTTTATAATATTAACTATTATAAATACTATAAACTTATATATAGCTTTAAAAATTTTGTTTTATTATAGCAACAAATATGCATTATTAACAAGCTTTATATTAACTTTACATAAATTAACAATAATGCAAAGTTTACTTTTTTGCTATACAATAAAAGCTAAAAATGCTATAAAACAAAGTTAACTAAATAAAATAAGCTTAATAACTTTAGTTTTAACTAAAAGCTTTAAAATATTGTTTATTGCTTTAATATTATAACAAAATTATTAATATAAACGTTAGCTTAAATTATTATATGTTTTTCTGTTTTTAAAGTTAATTAACATTTAAATGTTATTATTAAACTTATTTAATTTTAAATAAAACAAACAAGCATGTTTTTTAATAATGTTTTTGATTTGCTAAATAATCTTTAGTTTTTAGTTAAAAGGTATATTTATTTTTAACTTGTTTAGCTTAAATTTTTTAAGCAGCAATTTAAAAAAAAGATTAAAAAGGTTAAAAAAGTAGCTATATTTATATTAATTATTTTAATTGTTATTAATATTATTAGCTTTAATTATATTAATAATTTTAAAAAGCAAAATAGCATAAGCTTTTTTAGCGTTTTATTAAGCAAAAATAAAATATAATGCTATTAAATTACAAATTTGCATAGTTTTAATATAGCTAATTATGTTGTTTTTATAAATAAATATTAAAAGTTTGCTAAAATTTGCGAAATAATAATATTTGTTTTATTTATTTATGTCACGGGAGGTATGAAGCATCAAAGGTCAGGTACAATAGTCAATATATCTCTAGTCTCATAGTAGGTATCTAACAAGACTAAAGCTTGAAGAA